>CM064873.1:11897606-12056360 GCA_032719365.1 Prinsepia uniflora
TACTTGGCCTATGTATTTCTTAAGGAAAGCATAAAAATGTGTTTAAGAGATCTCAAAGAAATATCACAAGAACAAAGTAAAGAGGAAATGAAATTAAGAAAAATAAAAATAACATAAATTAAGAACAAGAATTAAAAGAAAGCTAATTAATAAGAAAATCTACAAGAAGTTAAAATGGTCCCCAAAAATGTCTCTCAAAAGAGAGAAACAAAAGAACTAACTAAGAACTAGAACTAAGAAAAATGAAAGAAATGGAAGAATGAAACTAATTGGGGACTCCCAAATACATGAAATGACCTCCCTATTTATAGAGGGAGTGCCACAATTGTTTAATTAAAAGTACAAAATTAAAATATAAAAATAGCAATAAAATAGTACATGAAGAAGTGATGGAAATGATGAGATTGGGTGGGAAAAGATGCTGATTTTGGGGCAAATATGCTGATTTTAGGGAAAAGTGGCTGATTTTGGGGAAAAGTTGCTGATTTTGGGGCAAATATGCTGATTTTGGGAACTATTGGGGGGTTGCTGGATTTTTGGCTTGGGCTGCTGGATTTCAGCAGCTTCCCACCGAATTTCCTTGCGATTTTCAGTGGTTTCTCATATTTCGTCCATAATTTCTTCGTTATAATTCCGATCGGGACGATTCTTTCACCAAAATGCTCCAAATTCCAAGCTTTATTTATTTCTACAAAAATATCACAAAATAAATTAATTTGTCTAATTATTTATTATTTTAATATTAAAAGTCAAGTATAAGGGTATAAAATAATATAAAATAACGCTTATTTGAGGACCTATCACCTTCTTAGAATGATACAAAATGATGCAATTTAACGCTCCAGACATCTTACTTTTCTAACTATTATTTATTTGCTGTGTAAAGATCCTTCCAGCTTTGTCTCCATTTTTTTTTTCAACAGCTTTGTCTCCATCGATACGAAGATTGAAAGGAAGTCAAATTATTTTCAATGCAATTTCAATTCCTTCCCTTTTCCAGAAAATTTCCATTTCCAGACAGATTAAGAAACAAAGAACCACCTAGTGAATGACATAAGAGCTCTTGAATCTTGATTCTTTCTTTTATTTGATAGAAAAAACCAAAACTGAAACAAATGACATGAGTCCGGCCGCTGCTGCCAGGGCTTATTCTTCTAGTTATGGTCCTTGTGCAATGTATCAATGAGCCCTCGGTGGAAGAAAATTTGGTGTTGGGGGAACAAGTTAATATCAAAACATGTTTGTCTCTTTATGCCTCCGGTGATTTGGCCATATCTCATTCGAGTGCGCACGTTCTATGTTGTATAGTTTGTGACTTAGAAATTTCGGCACCATCACCCTACAGTTATCCAAATGCACGACTTAGACATTTTAAACAAATATCAAATATGCATTCGGAGAACATTGAGAGGATATAAACCAAATTTTCTACAATCGAAACCTAACCTCATAGACAGCAAATTACACAACACTTAGTTGTGCGCCCCTAAACTATCTGAATAAATGGACAATTCAAAAGTCAGCCAATCAATCTGATTCACTGACTCTCAAACGGATTTAAAGTTTTCCATTGAATTTCATTATACAAAGTTAATCAATCCATTTAACTTTGCATGAACGGATAATTATATCCAAAATTTTAAACATTTTCTACGAATTTCCTAGCATAATTATATCTAAAATTCTAAACAATTTCCTACACATTTTCCACAAATTCTAAACATTTTCTACAAATTCTTCACAATAAATCGCAATTTCCTAACATAATTATATCTAAAATTCTTAGTAAAATTAAAATGAGAGGAAAACACACATACCTTTTTTTAAGTATTGCTTCAAATCAATCACAAATTTCCTAAAACACAAAATTGATTAGCTTCCAATAAAAAAAAATCAAAATCTCAAAAAAATTAAAGTTAAAATCACTAGTAGAATATATAGCTTTTGCGGCAAAACTTTTCCCGGCAAAATCTAATTTTGTCGCGATAGGTTATCTATCACGGCAAAGAGTAAAATTTGCCGTTAAACTTTGACCGGGAACTTTTGATTATGGCGCGAAATCTAAGGCGACAAACAAGGAAGCTATGACGACAAATTGTTTCCTCACGATTTTTTTTCCAAAAAATTACTCGCAATTTATCTCTCCGGGAAAAAATTATAGGCGGGAATGTTCCCTCTAAAAATAATTTTGGTCACACTGGCAAACTTGGTTTGTCGGCTTAGGTGTTATTGAAGTGTCCAAACGGCGCCGTTTTATTTCATTTGTTGAGGACAAAATATTTGTCTTGCGCGACTTCTTCCTCAGTTTGCTTCATCTGCATCCCAATTTCGACCGCTGTATACACCTCATGGCTTTCTCTGCTTTCCTCCTCTTCGATTCTGAGACGAAGATAGAAGTTAATCGATCGGCTCCCTAGTAATTCTCAGGTTCGTTTTCTTTGGTGTCTGTTTACTCACAGAATAATCTTATGGTGATTTATAGGGTTGGAAATTGATAAATCTTAGGCCATAACATGAAAATTTGCACCTGTATCGTTTATTTATTTATTTCTACCTTCACTTGTACGATGGGAGACATGTAATGGTGAGGAGAACCTTTGGGTAGGAGGGTCACACTCGATGTGCTTTTAGTATTCAGTTATGCTGATAAGAGAAGTGAGGGAAACGATGAAAAATAAACTGGAGGTGTTGGATTGACGCTTGAGAGCCTCATTGCGAAACCGTCTTGCTCCAATTCAGGCGTTGCCGAAGATTGTAGCCCCCTGAGGGAAATAATGGGTTTGGCGGTGATCAAAATAATGGGTTTAGGTTGAGGTTGAGGTCGTGCTTATGGTTGTGCTTGAGCAGCTGCTACACAGCCAAATTATGCTTATGCTTCTTATTTAATATGTGTACTTTGTCTGAGATTTTAGATCACACTCATTTAATTGTGCTCTTCTTGCAATCTGATTTAAGAGTAGAGCTACTTTGATTTGGGAATATGAGGTAAGATAAAATGGCATGGGCGGTGAGCCTTAGTGATTTGGGTGTTTTCAGTCATGTTTGAAGATTGAGATCTTAGAATTGTTGTCAATGATCCTTTGGTTATTTGTTGTTATTTTGAGTTTAATACCTTAAAAAACCAAATGAAGCAATCCCAGGATATTGTGTGAAGTGGATGTGTATGGGTTGTTTGATTTCAGAAATTTCAAGTACTAACAAATGAATGAACAGATGGATATGTAGATGAAATGGATGTGGTTGTGTTCTTTGCATCCATTGTAACTATTTCAGAATTCAATTTAATGACTGATTAATTGTTTCAATTTTCACAGGATAGCAGAGGCAGCTGCTACTTGTCCAATTTGCCGTAGGAACATAAAGAAGGTGAGGAAGATTTTTACAGTTTAAGTAATTACACACCTCCATGTAACACTGGTACGCTCCATTTCTTTACTGCCTGCAAATAGAACTGATCAAGCTAATTTAGCTGGTTACCGGGCTAGTTTGAGTGTGGATTGGTCATGCCTCGTTGTCTTACAGTGGCTTTCCCTTCCCGTATTTGGTATTGTATTCGGGTATGCAAGGCCTCGATACACCTAAAATAGGATAAGTAATTCAAAAGTATATTCTTTTCCCCCACATTGTAGTTTGGGTTCTGTTTATTCGATTCTTCAGTGGTAATAACGTTGTTGATGCATATTCTTTGTTAACCACTTATTCACACTGCATCGACAAATTACGTTGCATATTTTGTGCCATTGAGAACCCGATTTCATGAATCTTACCAATATTTTCCCTTTTCTTTGTTAGTTAATGATTCTCACCAATATTTGCTCCTTCCTCGTGAACCACAACAGTAAAAACTTCCATGAAAATTTTTAATTCCTCACATTTGTAGTGTAGAGTATAAAATGGTACGACCTTGTAGATCACAAACAACATAAACTCTTAGGTGCCATGGGTGAGTCAAGTTCATCGTGTGCGGTGACCCTTAGTGATTTGGGTGTTTTCAGTCATGTTTGAAGATTGAGATCTTAGAATTGTTGTCAATGGTCCTTTGGTTATTTGTTGTTATTTTGGGTTTAATACCTTAAAAAACCAAATGAAGCAATTCCAGGATATTGTGTTTAGTGGATGTGTATGGGTTGTTTGATTTCAAAAATTTCAAGTACTAACAAATGAATGAACAGATGGATATGTAGATGAAATGGATGTGGTTGTGTTCTTAGCTTAGGTAGCAGTCTGATTAGCTTAGTTAAGCTGCCAAGCTTTTGGATTTGAATCATAAACTGAGGCTGATATGTAAACTGAGGCTGAGCTAAATTGTGTAAGAATTTTTGTTCCTTCATTCCCTCTGTGTATTTTTCTATAAAGCTTATAAGCAAAGGGAACAAGTTGTTTACACATAAATCCAAGAAAAAACCGAGGAGAGCAATTGGTATTGGATTTCAAAATCTTTTCCATAACTGAAATTGCAGTTTCCAAGTCTCTCTTTTTCCTCTGCTTTTCAATCTATTTGTGATTCATTGGCTTATATGAAGCTTTGCACAATCTCTTGCTTGCTTGTTTGTGGGTTGTACACCTCATGGGTTTTATTAGGATAAGAGTAATAAATAAATGGTAAGTATAGTGATTAGATGCTTCAGTTGTTTGAGGAAAGTTCGACTGATGTTGATTATCTGTGTCTTCTTCTTCTTGATCTGTATTTTTATTTTATTTATTTAGTGTGAACTTTTTTGATTTTCTTGTTGGAAAGTTCGACTCAGGTTGATTCATTTCTAGACTGACTCATCTTTCTTGGATGCTTGTTCACTGGTTTTCGGCCTACTTGATTGCAAATGGGCATTATTATTAATTGTTGGTGCCTATATGAATCTGAGTACAATGAGGATTCTTGGAGATTACAAGTAATTTTTAAAATTCAAATTGAACCAAGGAAAGTGTAGCTAAGTGCTAATGAAGTTAGGGGTAGAAACAAGGAGAATTCCCCAATGGGAAAAGGCTTAGAAAACTGGTCAGATGAGACAGTGTGAAGATCCAGATTCTAGGTAGGAAAGTTGTAAATGAAGCTAAGAGGACAGAAAAACAGACTGGAGAATAAGAGTAAAAGGATTGGAACAACTAGAATTAAATTCAAAAAATTGTATAAATGTAGCTCAACAGAGATAAATTTGATTAGGTCTGTTTGTGAATAGAGAAAGGGAAGAGCATAAGAGGGATTGTAAAGGCTAAGATGAGTCAGAATAGAGGCAGGGGGTCTTAGGAGACTAAATGGTGTTGAATTAAATGTAAAAACTAACTTAAACAGAATAGTGAAAGTTCGTAAATTAAAGGGATATGGGTGTAACAATAAAACTGCAAAGGCGGCCGAGAGATGAGAGGTAAACCTATAAATACTGAAGCTAGCGTAAACTGAATAAAGGTTTTGAAAATAAAGCAGTACTGATGTCTAAAAAGAAGCTATAGTAATGCTTGCTGATAGACAAAAAACAAAGAAGTGTTAGCTGCCAGCAAAAGATGAAAGAAGTGAAAGAAAAAAAAAGATTTAGTGAATATTAACAAAGAATAAAATGACAAAACACTAATGCCACCGTAACAATAATCTCGACAAAAGTATTACTGGATCTTTGTTGTTGCTGTTTAAATGATTTAGCTTTGAAATAGATTGGTATTTGCTTGCTTTGACTAAATGCACTATGGACTAGTCTCGACATTGATGGTTCTCATCATATTTAAACGACCTAAAACCTATATGTTGAGCAAGGCCGGAGTTTGAGTCGAATTGGGCCAATCATGAGTTTATTTGGGCAGAGTTCAAGTAGATTTTGGCCCAACTTGAGTTGAGTTGTGAACGTAATCCAAGTTGAGGCAAGTGAGATTTGAGTTGGATTAGGCCGAACTTAAGTTAAATCAAGATTTGAGTTGAATTGGCCCGATTCAAGTTAATTCAGGATTTGAGTTAAGCTCTTCCAAGTTGAGTTGAGCAAAATTTGTGTAAAAAAAAAGGTCTCCTCAATGCATCAAGTCTTTAAGAAAGATCAGATATTTTGTGCAGAGAATAACGGTAAATAAGATACATCTTAGCATGCATATAAACCATGTCCATAGATGCATAAATTAAACTAAGTTATGTAAAGCTAGGTTCATTCGATGTGTTCCATCTTTGTAAGAAAGATAGGATGATCCTGTACAACGAACAGTAATTAAGTGAGGAGATAACCTGAGAAATCATAATGCTTGTGGCAGTCAAGGCAGTGACCTTGGCCTTGAGAACTTGGCTGTCGAGAGGTCAATGTTAGCAAGAGCCAAAGCAAAGAGAAGGGTTTGAAGAACCCACGAAAGAGTCATGGATGAAATTAGCTAGGGTATATTCTATATATATATATATGATATATATATATATATATTAAATTCATATAGGGGACTCAACTCTCCATCAGAAAATTTTAGTCTTCTATATATAATTTTGGTCCAGGATCCACCATGGACCATGGTACTTGTACATTGTCATGTTGTTGCTGGAACATTCTATTCAAATTGGTTGGTTCAAGTTCATTTTACTTCAAGCTTCGGTGGTGCAACTGTTATCTATTTATTTCCTTCCAATTTTGTTTTTCTTTGTTTTGTAGGAGTTAAAGTCAAATTCAACACTAAAATATTCGCATTTTGATATTACAAGGCTAAATTTTCATTTTAGTTGTTGTTGTTTTCCCAGTTGGAGACTCATTTCTAGCAATGACATGATTGGTTATAAATGTCTAGTTGTTTTCCCCAAGGTTAAAACTATGTTCTTGTTGCTACTTCAATAAGATTCTACCGCCCATACCAATTCAAAAAACATCTCAATGTGGCCTTGCATTGCATGGCCTATTTCTCAATTTTAAACAAATATGATTGGAGTGATTGCACAATCTTGATTACAATGGACCATAATTTCTTACAATATACTTTGAATTTACTCCAAGCAATTTTCAGAATACTATAATATCGACATGTTATGTCTTGCCATGTTATACATGTGTGCATTTCATTTTACTATTATGTAATTTGACGGAACAAAAGACGGGGAGACTCAACCTTCTTCGAGAATGAGTGAGATGCCAAACAAAAGTATTACTGGATCTTTGTTGTTGATGTTTAAATGATTTAGCTTTGAAATAGATTAGTATTGCAAGCATAATCACTACTGAATCATTCTTGTTTCAGTTAGCATTGGAGAAGGAAGAGTTGGTACAATCTTTGGCATCCGAATCATCAACTTGTTCCAAGTTGAAGGTATCCTAATTCTAAATTTCAAGTAGTTTACTCTTCACTTATTAATATCTGGTTTACTATAAATGAAAGAAAGAAGCTTTCTTTAGGATTGATAAGTAAATATTACGTGTGAGGCGATGTTGTTGATACACAGTTGAAAAGATGGATTTTGAAATATTGAGACCAAAAGAAGCTTGTGCACTTCTTTAGTCACTGAATTTGTAGGTCCTCGAATGTTAAGGGCTCATCTAGTTTTGGCATTACGGGATGGTCTTATTCTTTTCCTTCAATACTAATTTGGACAAATTAGCTAAATTAGCTGTTTTGGTTACGTATTCATCTGTTTGCATTTGTGGAAATAATTTTCTTGTAAAGTTGGCAGAAGGCATAGGTCGTTTTGTTAGGATTGATGAAACTAGGAAGCATAACTTTTTTAGAGTGTTGAGGCAGGTTTGGTTTTCTGTTTACAGCAGACAACTAAATTAATTTGCAGGACTTTTTCTGTTAGACTTTCTGTTCATGTATCTCCTTTCTTACAACCTCTTAGCTGAAAGAATCGAGACTAGCTCGAATGGTTTAGGACTAGATGATTGTTGTGTTCTTGATTTCTTTGAATCAAAACTGGAATGGATTGATGATTTTTCAGTAACATTGAGTCAATTGAAAATGATGCACACTAGGTTTTTGTTGAAATTCTTCTATTGTACTTTCTTGATTCTTAGCAGATATGACTGTTGTCCATTCATCTTATAATCACACACACACACACACACACACACACACACACACACACACATACACACACACACACACACACACACACACACACACACACACACACACACACACACACACACACACACACACACACACACACACACACACACACACACACACACACTGCTGTCCATTCATCTTACTGATTGTACTTTCTCTTCTTGTTTCTTGTGAACTTCTGTTCTAGGGCTACCTTAACTAACGCATAACAAACCAACAGACCAATCTGCTCTCAAATCCTACATAACCAGTGACCCTCATAACCAGCGAAGGTCGAAGACCACTGCGATTGCTGCTCAGGTATCTCATTTCTTACAACCTCTTAGCTGAAAGAATCGAGACTAGCTCGAATGGTTTAGGACTAGATGATTGTTGTGTTCTGGATTTCGTTGAATCAAATCTGGAATGGATTGATGATTTTTCAGTAACAATGAGTCAATTGAAAATGATGGACACTAGGTGTTTGTTGAGACTTATGAGAATGTACTTTCTTGATTCTTAGCAGATATGACTGCTGTCCATTCATTTTATAATCTCACTCTATTCTTACTGATTCATAGATCACTAGAAATTCACTTCGCGCGCACACACCCCCACAACAAACATATCTCAATTTTGGCCTTCTTCAGACTAACACTTCTTCAAAAGACCTCATCTCACACACACACACACACACACATATATATATATATATAGTTATGTATTAATTATTTATCAATTCTGTATTAATTAGTATAATCAGATCTCACTACGTTAATTGATCCATTGGCAATAACTCTTAACTTTTTCTTCCTTTTTTCATCTTGGTAGCTTATTAGCTAGGGCCAGGTCCACAAAAATTACTTCCAAAAATAGGCGAGGCAATTGAAGGAGGGAAGCACTGCCTATTCTGTGCTTCATCTAAATAAAAGATCCATATGCATATTAATAATGCTATTGTGCCCTCATTAATAATGCTACCAGTCATTTGACTACATAACTTGTATAAACAGTTCCTAAAATCTTGTTACACACACAAGTTTTTCTCGTTAAAACGTTGCATTTCATCATATTGATACCTTATGAATTAAGATTTTCCGAAAATTGTTTCATGGAATTTAGTCAAGCTGCTAGAAATATTTCAACATTGCTTTATGCTGGAAATCTTTTGGTCATTCAACTTTCACTTCAAAGCTAGTTGATGGGATGTTAGTTAGTCATTTGATGTTAGTTAGGCACTTCGAAGCCAGTTGACCTCACTTTATTAAAGGGCTTATGTACTCTAGCTAGTTTTGTTTTAGTTAGTTAGTCAAATTATTAACTGTTTTTATAAGAATATTAGGAAAATGGGATGTTACACACATTAAAATATTCGACTTCACATTTTTTAAGAGTCGAATTTGTAAATTTATTTCGTAATTGATTCAAAGAAAACTGAATCAGCAAATATAATGATTCAATTAATTTAGAAATACATTATGGGGGCTATAAAATTTGGAGTTCGCTAAGAATTGTTGTTACCTAAAATTTCAACCTAGTATTTCTTAGTTCTTGAGGTTGCAGGAGCGTTTTTGTAATTGATTAGCAATTCACAGAGGTTGTCAGCTGTTGGCCGATTCTCCGGATTCTCCTCGGTACATTGGTAGAACAAATCAGCTAGGAATTTCAGTGTTTCTAAATCAGCCTCCGTTCCCTCAAGCTCGGACCCAGCTTGAGTCATTACTGGCTCGTTCACTGACCAAAAAGCCTCCAACTCATCCGTCAACTTAAGCCGTTTTCCCATCTGTATGCAGCAAACATTAAGCAGATTACTTTGGAGGGAACAACATATTAAACCTACAATCTCATTAATAAAACACATGAAACCCAAAACAATTAACTTACAACATATAGATGCGTCATTGACATCCATAAAACAATGTATCAACTGTCATACAGGGGAAAAAATCCTCTAGACACCCCTTATAGGGATCTGCTGCTACAAACCCGGGGCCTATAGGCTGCCAACTTAGGTAGATTCGGAGTGATGCAAATGAATCACATGAGAGAATAACATACTCACTTTCTCACTTCACTATCCGGCTACAACTTCGATTGTAACAATTAGATATATATCCCGAGTATAACCATATTATAAATTCAAATCACTGAAAGTAAGGATCCCTCAAAGCCACACCCATTTAACCAGTTAATTAAGTCGGTGATACAGTACGTGTACGACATGAACGTAGCCGGCAAAATATAATCAAGTTTTCCAGTCTGGTCTCATCAACATTCAACAATTCAACATGCATTTATGGGTTTCATAACCCTAACCCCTACTTCTTGCCTACCCCAAAATAAAATTCTTGGCACCTTATCATCCACACACACACACACACACATACATATATATATATATATATAATTATGGCATAAAATTTGATATTTGCTTTACTTAGAAGCTTAGCACATGCTATGCTACCCTCATTGATTTATGTATACATCCTCTTGTAGAAGCCTATCACTAACAAGCTTAAGAAGAAAGGCTCGTTTCCGAGGAGGGGCAGACCTAGATTGGCAGGTAGGAGAAGATTTTCGGGTCAAAGCTCAATTAAGGCAGTCTTCCAAGAAATGTGAACTTCTAAACTACACAATAATTAGAAACTTTTTTCTCTTTAGTAAGCTTCAAAACTTATCTTAGTTTAGACTTCAATCTAATTAGTTATTTCTGGAAACTTATAGGAGAATGAAGAAATTATTGAGTATAAATGAATTGTAGGTATAGTTGATGCTTAATGGAGTGGCAAAACCAGAATGTTAAGTATATTTGGAATCTTAGCTTACTGAATCCTTGTTATTATTTATTAGATTTGATTGCTTAACATTAAGTCAGTATATTTGGAATTTAATTATTTGATCCCTATGAGAAGTATGTTTTGTACTCATTGTTTGAATAGGCTTTGGTTGTTCCATGGACAAACAATGGATACAAAGTTCTCAAAAATTGAGTAGGGAATACATGGACGGGATTAAGGCATTTATTGAAGCTGCAAGGAATCATGTCAATAGTCGTAATCAAACTAGATGTCCATGCCAAACATGTAGTAACAGATATTGGAAGTCAATTGATGAAGTTCAAATGCACTTAATTAGATATGGGATGTCCTATGGTTATACGACATGGATTCACCATGGTGAACAAGTAGGATCTGGTTCAAGCGCATTCATTGCTCCGTCGGTGGTGCCACCTACTGATGATATAGGGAGTGGTAATGATGATGTAATGAGGATAATCAACGATTTGTACCCATACGCATCTCAATATCATGGCCATGATGGGTTGCAAGAAGATAACATCTCAGTTAATGATGATACTGATGCTAATTTGGAAGATGATCACTCATGCAATATGCAATGGGAGGATTCTGCAAAATATGAAAGATTGTTGGAAGAAGCTCAACATGAACTGTATCCTGGATGTGAAGAATTCTCTGTGTTAACAGCAGTAGTTGAGTTAATGCATTGTAAAGTAATGTACTTGATGTCCAATAGATGTTATGACCACTTGATGGGAATATTGAAAAGGATGCTACCTAAAGGGAATCTTCTACCTTCGACGCATCATCAAGCACAAAAAGTTCTGAAAAATATTGGGATGAGGTATGAAAAGATTCACGCATGTCAATATGATTGCGTTTTGTACTATAAGGAGAACGAAGGGTTGGATAAATGTCCTGTGTGTAATGAGCCAAGGTATAAATACAAGGGTGATGACAAGAAAAAAAAGATTCCTCAGAAGGTATTGTGTTATTTACCACTTAAACCCAGATTGCAGAGGCTATACATGTCTATGCACACTGCGAGTGATATGAGATGGCACAAGAATGGCCGAGTTGATGATGATATCATAAGGCATCCAGAAGATGGAGAAGCTTGGAAGGAGTTTGATAGAAAGTACCCAGATTTTGCAATGGAGTCACGAAATGTTAGGTTGGGGCTTACCACCGACGGATTTAATCCATTCGGAAATATGACCACATCTTACAGCATGTGGCCTGTTATCGTGATACCTTACACTCTTCCTCCTTGGAGGTGCATGAGGAAGGAATTCTCAATGCTGACGTTATTAATTCATGGGCCTCGTGCGCCTGGTAAGGATATTGATGTTTATTTGAGACCGTTAATTGATGAGCTCAAGGAGTTATGGGAATATGGTGTGCAGACATATGATAGAGCATCTAATTCAGTATTTAACCTCCGTGCAGCAGTGATATGGACCATTAACGACTTCCCAGCATATGGGAATCTATCTGGATGGAGCACGAAAGGTTATAAGGCATGCTTGGTTTGTAACAAGGATGTAAGTTCCCAATGGTTCAGTGGGAAAGTTTGTTACTTGGGACATCGACGATTTTTGCCATGGGATCATCCATGGCGCCAAAACAAAGATGCCTTTGATGGGAATATTGAGGTAAATGCAAGACCTAGAGAATTCTCAGGTGAAAACCTTTTGGATCAGTTGAACAATCTACACTTTGGTCAGTTTGGTAAACATCCGAACAACCCGGATAGGAACAAAAAACGAACACAAGATGAGTTAAATTGGAACAAAAAAAGTATTTTTTTTGATTTAGAGTACTGGTCCAAGCTTAAAATCAGGCATATGCTAGATGTAATGCACGTAGAGAAGAATGTTAGTGATAGTTTGGTAGGGACGATTCTAGGCATAGAGGGAAAATCTAAGGATACAACAAAGGCTCGCCAAGATTTACAAGACCTGGGCATTAGGAAACACCTGTGGTTAGAGTGGACGGGGAGCAAGTATAAAAAGAAATACGCAGCTTATACTGTTCATCCAAATGAGCGGATAGAATTTTTTCAATTTTTGAAGTCTGTAAAATATCCAGATGGATATGCAGCCAACATATCCAGAAGTATTAAACTTGATAAGGGAAACATTTCGGGCCTGAAAAGCCATGATTGGCATGTGTTATTGCAGCGGCTACTTCCTGTGGGAATTAGAAAATATTTGCATGTTGGTGTGGTTGAACCTATCATTCATCTATCAAGGTTTTTTCAACAATTATGCGCTAAGACATTGTGCAAATCAGATTTGAATAAGTTGGAAAGTGAGATTGTGTACATTCTATGCCAGTTTGAACAAATTCCGCCCCCCCCCCCCCCCTCTCCCTCATTCTTTGATGTCATGGTTCACTTGATGGTGCATCTCCCTCATGAAGCAAAGCTTGGTGGGCCTGTTGGAGCTCGATGGATATATCCTATTGAAAGGTACTAACTATTGCTCTTTTCAATTAATTCTATTTCATTGTAGTGTTCGTTGCTTATAGATTAGTTACATGAAAAACTCACAATAATATTTTTCTTCCAGAATGTTAGGTAAGTATAAAGGCGCATGACAACATATGTACAATGTATAACAACTCCACTAATTAATAATGCAGGGAGCATGAGGAACTGATACGACGTGAGAATGATGAGAACATTGAAGAAAGGCATAAGAAATTATTTCCTGTTTGGTTTCGAGGTCAGGTAAGTAAGGGTCATGAGTTTAGACTGAATTTTGCAAGGTTTTTTTTTTCCTGAATGTATGTTGGTTTCTCTTCAAAATTGTCTAATTAGAAAACAACAAATAACAATTGTTTTTCTTGGCAGATGAGAAATTTACAGAAGGAGAATTCTGCGAAGTTTAGTGATGAGTTATTTGAGTTATCGAGGGGCCCTGTTAGAGTTGAAACTTACCAAGGATGTGCTGTAAATGGAGTTAAGTTTGTGGTTGCTGAACGTGATGATAATTTGACTACCCAGAATAGCGGAGTTTTTGTGCCAGGAAGCTATGAGACTTCTGAGATTGATTTCTATGGCAAGTTGACAAGTGTAGTTGAGGTGTTATATAGACAACATTATAGGGTCGTGTTGTTTAAATGTCGATGGTTTAACACAGACCCGACAAGGGTTGGAAGTCTAAAGCGCGATTATACGCTAATATCCGTAGATACACGTACTCAATGGTATGAACATGATCCTTATATCCTGGAAACTCAAGCCAAACAAGTGTTTTATTTGGACGATCTTAAGGCTGGTGATGGCTGGAAAGTGGTTGAGCATATTGAACACAGAAACATTTGGAACATTCCAGAAAAGGAGAATTCTGAAGATTATGACAGTGATGATGATGGGCCATACCAAGAGAATTTATCATCAGAGATACATAGCCCGATTCAACTTGATAATGATGATGTCATCATTACACCGTTACATAGAGAAGATGTTGCACCAATAGAGATTGATGCTATACATATTGATCTCGGCCCTCTCAATCCAATTGATAGATGGGATTTTATTGTTGAAGATGATAGTTCATTTGATGAGGAATATAGTCTTCAAAGTGATGAGGGTCATAGTATTGATAATGATGAGGAAGACAGCTATGATAGTGCTAAGGACAACGACTTTGATCACTAAGCAATATGCCAAAAACACTTAGAAATTGATTTATACAAATTGGTAAACGTTTTACATGTAATGTTTATATTTAGTTATAATTGATATAGTAAATGATGTATGTTTTTTTAATTTACAGATGAGTTTCATTTCAAGGAGAAAACTATTGCTACAGACTCGATCCAATGCTCACAACCAATCTGCTCCTAAGGCTTCTTCTGCTTAGCCTAAAACAGCTTGTGGGTCTGGGACTCAGCCTCAACCTACCAAAAGGTCTAGTACTGCTCTTGTTGATAGTCATCCTCAACCTACAAGAAGGCCCTCGCCGACTCAATCTCAACCAACCAAAAAGTCTTGTACTTCTCTTGTTGATAGTCAGCCTCTACCTAAAAGAAGGCCATCCCCGACTCAACCTCAACCGACCAAAAGGTCTTGTACCTCTCTTGGTGATAGTCAGCCTCAACCTACAAGAAGGCCCTCCCCGACTCAACCTCAACCGACCAAAAGGTCTTGTAATACTCTTGTTGATAGCCAGTCTCAACCTATAAGAAGGCCTCCCCCGACTCAACCTCAACCTACAAGAAGGCCTTCTCCATCTCGAACTGAATGTATAAGGGAGGCTTCTTCTCCACCAATGCAACCTCCCCTCTCAACCTATGAGGGCTAGTTGTCGTTCACGCAATCGTAGGTTGCCTATTACTGCAACCTCCTCATCAGTTGGTAATAAAATCAATTCATGTTTACATATTATTTGCATTTTTAGAACAATAAAATGACTAATGGTAAAGTTGCAGATGATGAGAGGATTGACTCAACCACGGGTGGAAATGAATCTAATGGTAGGTTGTAGAAAGTGCAACCCAATTTTTTTGTATTTAGTCTTTTGTAATGAATTATTTTTGTTCACTTTAGGAAGGTGTGCTAAGACTAAGTACGATTGTATTTTTGTATTCTTATTGTACTATGATAGGTTCTGGTCGTCTTCCAACTCAAGCAGATGTAGAGCACCAAATTCCTAAACCGGGAGTTAGGGGGGCATGTGCGGCAATCAAGACAAATCGGATTGTTCGCACCACCTTGCAGAAGATTCATGTTGAGTTTGATCCTCTGTTTAATAGACATGTGAGTCAGCGGATTTCGAGCTTGTTGTCCCATGACCTTGGAGCAATTATCCGAAGGAATTGTGCCATGAATAAAGCATACTGGACCGTCATTGAGGATAATGATAGGAGTGCCCTTATGAATGAGATTACCGTGAGTAAATTACTTGTCATCGACTTCATTTTTCATTACTTGTGCAATTAGGTTTTTGAATAATTGGGTTTCCTTACTCTTTATTTAGTTTCTTTCTTTTCAACAAACTTTTTATATTTGAATTATATTTTATTTCGGTTCACAGTTTTTGCTGATACTTTATGTAGAAAATCTTCTATTTGCACAAAACATATCGTTGACACTGCTCTCAAATTGGTTGTAGCTCAACTTTGACATAGACTTGAAAGATCCAAAGAGTGAAAAATATGTCAATGATGTCATGGCTAGGAGGTTTAGAGACTTCAAGCATGAGTTACACAAGTACTTTCAGCTTTTCCCAACAGTTGAGGAAGCGTTGGCCAACCCACCATTGGAGATTGTACTTAGAGACGCTCAAGACCAATGGGCATTTATGTGTGGCCATTTTCAGACACCGAAGTTTTTGGTAGTTTTATTATTTTGCAAAATTATACAGAAAAATTCTCTCTTAATGCTAACGAACTCATTAGTCATCCAACTGTGCAGAAAGCATCTAAGGCGAATATAGCGAACCGAGCTGAAAAGGAGATAGAGCATCATGCTGGTTCGAAATCTTTCGCACACATAGCAATGGAGTGTGTTAAGGTATATAGCAGTTTTGTATTAAAGATATTATCTTGTATCAGACATTAAAATACATTTATTAATTTTTTTTATACGCTATTATTCCACATTAGGAGGGTTCAAAATTTGTGGAGATAGACACTTATGGGAAAGCTTATTCTACGAAAACCAACCAATGGAACAATGATAAGGCCAAAGCTAAATATGTAAGTATTTCTTTAATTATATGTTTGGTCACTAAGTACACTTGCTGGCATTTCGTTTCAAGGAAAGTGGGCTTGAAAAGTATAGTCAAACAGCCTTTTAGAAGTATATATTGATACTGAAACTGAGTACACTGCTTGGTTTGGTGCATGATTTGTTATCGGTGAGATTTTGCTTGTCTTGATTTGCTATGGGGTTGCCTACTCAAAGTTTTGTTACCGTTCAAATGGATTTTTATTGGTTGTTTGTTTACACTCTCTTTTTCCTTTCAACAAACCCTCATTTTGTGGGTTTTGAATGAGGAAAAGCCTATAAATTTTCATTCGTTTTTAGGTGGCTAATTGATGCAGAATGAGTTTGTTCCAGGCTTTGGTTTGATTATTGGATTTCTGTGATTGGTTGTTTGTTAGAGAACTTATATTTATACTTTATTTGATTGGTTGTTAGAGAACTTATCTTTATGCTTTATTTGATTGGTTGTTTCCCAAATCCGGAGTCTTATTCAATGATTTTATGTTTGATATTATTCTATCATTCATGTTTTTGATTGTGAAGGATAATATGAATGGTAAAGTTATCATCAGACATTAAGGCAACATGTTTGTATCTTTTCTTAGTGTATCTTCATGCGATATGGTAACATGTTTTTTATGTTGATTTCATTTGAAGGATGAAATGATGGACAAAAAGAATAATTATCTCCAAGAGGTAGCGAAGGAATATCCCGAGGGTACTCCATTAGATGAGATACCTATATCTGATACTAATGTTGGCCTTAATATTTTGATGGATGTACTTGGAAAGAAGCCTGGAACACAGATACGTGGATTAGGATATGGACGTGTTTATGAGGCTGGAAGTTCTCGGTCTTCAACATTCACTCATTACTTACAAAAAGAGGTTGATAATTTGAAAGATGAGTTGACAGCAGCAAAGGCAGCTCAAGAGGTAGCTACCAAGGAAGTCGATCATTTGAGAGATGAGTTGACGATAGAAAAAAAGACATCTGACAAGAAAATTGAACATATGCAGTTGTATCTCCAGCAAATAGTACAAAGTATGTCAAGAGTGTCTGGGTTTGAACTACCGCCGATTGAATTGGAAGTACCATCGACTGATGAAGAACACAATGAGGATGATGGTCAACTAGGGTGAAGCACACAATGAGGATGATCGTCAACTAGGGTAGTCTTTTTTTGGGTTTATGTATACATTATATATCTAACTTGCACTTGGAAACCTATAACTCTTTCGAATGTATATATTATATTATTATAATGAATATTAAAATGTTCTACAATTGTTGTATTGTCACTATTCTACAAATATGGTCTATTGTGGCATTTGGAAGTTGAATCTTTATAATAATTATTATGTATATTTTTGTTGTGAAATAAACCTTAGACGGCAAAAATATTTTTCGGCATAGAGCACCATTGCGACAACGATAATTTGTCGCGATAGAGAACCTATCGCGACAAAACGAGTTTGCCACCATAAAACATCTGTCCCGGCGCATGTATTTGTCGCCATAGGCCTTCTTTCGCGACAAATATATTTGCCAGGTAAACTTTTCTTTCCTGGCGAAAGTGTGTTTGACGGCACAAGGCGACAAATGTTTTGCCGCGAAAAATTTGCCACGAAAGGACAGCTGTGCCGACAAAAGTTTAAACTTTGCCGTCATAGATCTTTCGCGGCGAGGATTTCCTGACAAATGTGGTGACAAATAATTTCGCCGTGATAGAGTTTAGGCGGAAAAGTTTGACTTTTACCGACAAATTTTGTTTGCCGCCTAAGACAACTTTTTTACTAGTGAATTAAAATCATCAAACCTTCAAAATTGGTATTGGCCCTTCAAAAACAAAAAAATTTGATTGGTAGTGATGATGAAATGATGTTGCTGCTGAGAGTGAGAGAGAGAGAGTAATTAATGAGGGGTATGAGGTTGAGTTTAGATAAAGAAGAAGAAGAAAGCAGTTGCGAATTGGCATTTAATGTGTTTAGAGTTGTGACCTCCATTGGGAAAATGTTGATGAACCGCCGAGCAAAGTTTAAGTGCCAACATTCTTG
The DNA here is from genome assembly GCA_032719365.1 of Prinsepia uniflora. NCBI lineage: Eukaryota > Viridiplantae > Streptophyta > Magnoliopsida > Rosales > Rosaceae > Prinsepia > Prinsepia uniflora. Next base: position 11,916,174 of record CM064873.1, read on the forward strand.
TTTGCGCCAAAGTTTTTGGTCGTGCGCCAATTTAAGTCAACGCAAAGTTTTGCCTGGCGAACCTAAATTCACCTTTAATGCTTGTTTGCCGCGCAAATTATCACGGCTCGCCGGGCAAAGCTACCCATTTTTGCCCGCCAATGATGGTGGCTTCTCACGCAAAGCTTGCCCGGCGAGCCTTCTTTGGTTTGTCGGGCAATGCTCTTTTTACCGGTGAAACAGTCTCCGCCATGTAAAATTCGGCCGGGCCAGCCCTCTTTTCTTGTAGTGTTCTGCTGGAAGAAAATTCGGTGTTGGGGGGAATTTGGTTGGCAGGTAGGTTAGAACTCTTCCTGCCTCTCCTATCTTTCTTGCCCCATGTTAGCACCCTCACTTTACCATTATCTGGCGGATCTACAGTACTGCTAAGACAACAACCCTAATCCAAGCACTGCTCTGATATTCGTCGTTGATCATCTTCCTAGAACCTGAAGAGCTGGTTGATGATGTGAATTCTTATGATTTTATCTGATCTCAGAAGCTTAGACAGGTAGTGGTAGTTTGTGTTAGGATTGATTAGGATTTGAGCTGAGAGGCTTGTTACTTTATATAAGGTGTTACCTGTTGGAGTTAACGGCTACTTCCAGAAGGCTTCTTTCAACAAGGTATACACACTAATGGTTCGATGATACTTTCAAATGTTGAATTTAGACCTTAATCTATATTTGTATTGACATATATTATTTAACGGTTCAAAGATACTTTGAATTTGGAACTTAATTAGAATTTATATTGGATAGAGTAAAATAAAAGAAATTTATTGACACTCATGCATTTACGGAAACCATCGCAATTAAAATGTTTTCCTCTAAAATCTCATTTGTTTTCCTCTTACGATATTTTGTAGAATATCTGGCTTTCATGACGAATTTATTGAATGATAATATTTGAATAATGGCATACGCTCGATGTTATTGTAAATCATTCGACATAAGATCAATTTTAAAAACATGGCTTAGCGAGGAAGCTACCGTCTATATGCTCGAAAATGTACGGAAGATATTATTTAAGTAAAATTTAAGTGATCAAATAATGTATTGGATTACAATTTTTCAACTAATGCGACACTTCTCACAGGGTTCTCACAGGACCGTTGAATGGTGCTAAGCCGCTAACTAACCTTTTTTTTTTTTTTTTTTAAAAAAAGTCATTTTTTCAGTAAAAATTTGAATGGCGCAAGTGTCCTTAGCCTTTCTTAATTTCCAAGTAATTGAATTGGCCTTGAATTGTATTTTCTTCTTTCTTTTTGGTGCTCCAAAAGTTATTTTCAATCTGAAAATCGCTTTGAATAAACATTTATTCTTGTTGTTACTCTTCAATTTTAGAGCTCTGAATAAAAATATTAACAATCTTTATCATGGTCATTTTCTAAAGCATCTCTTAAAAAAACAACTGAAATTTCTCAGAAATTATGAGATGTGCGTCATGTATAATAATATTTTTATAATCTTTTATTTAAATGTCATCATAGTTTTCATTTAGCATTATCGTCAACCCTTTTATGAATAAATTTATACCGTTGAAGATTGAAGAATGAATTGACCAAAAATATGGATTTGTCTATTTTATTCCACTAGATATAATAGAATCCAAGGTTTCTTATATTGTAATCTAATTAAAATTGACTATGTTACTGCACTCTAATGAATATCATCTTCCTTTTTATTTAAAGAAAAAAGTCGACTATGTAATCTACTTTGCCTCCATTTTTTTATAGTCCATTTGAAGAAAAATAGTAGCAAATTCAGTAGTTAATTAGTTGTAGTTATACACGTAGCAAATGGTGGAATTTTATTTTATTTTTTTCCGATCGAGTGGTTGAAACTTAATGGAGGATGCTTAAGAGGTTTGTTTTTAATTTTCTATATATATAACGTGTGGAAACTTAATTGCAAATGGATTGAAATGAGTTAGACGTACTAAAACCCCATAAAACCAAAAAGAGAAAGATTAAGAAGGTGCTAAGTGCAATAAGAAGTCTTAGTTTGGAGATGATACCACTAAAAAGGGGAAGAAAAACAAATCACGTTACTCGATCAAAAAAAAATAAAAAATTCACGTGCATGGTCACGTGCTCACATCAATATTAGTTATCCATTTATAATTTGGGAACTGTTATTAGGACGACTTTAAAAACTTATAGCTTTTGTAAAATTTATAGGAAAAGCTAATACTTGAAGCCTTGCACGATGCTTTATGTGCTTGTATACAACTGTTTTTGGCCAATTGCGAAGCCTGAAATTATATAGAACTTGGCTAATATTTCCCCAAGTCTAATTTATTATAAGAAATATTCCAAACCTATTAGGTATGTTTTCCTAATAAAAATGCAAGTAAAATGTTATAAATGAAGGAAGTTGATTCATATATACAAATATTAACAATATATATATAGACATGTTGAAGTAGAAATCATTCTTGCTCAGAAAAGTCTTCACAATCCCTACAAACAGCAAACAATAAAAAAAGAATGAAGCTAAGGTTGAAGATTCGGGAGGTTGTTTAACCAAGAACGTTTTGATGCTTAAATTAGCTCTAAAAGAGGAATAGGAAATACTTCAAAGCGAAGAAAACGAATTACCTTGTGAATGGAATGAGCTCTGCTATTATAGAGAAGTCTTGGGAATTTCAAAGTTTTTTGATTGGTCAGTTGAATTTATAATTAATAAATAATATTTTTTAATAAAAAGATATTATTTAATAGTTATAATAATTTCTCGTTATGATGCTAATTATAGAAATTTAATATTATTAATAATGTTCCATTATTAAGAATAATGACAATTAATATTATTGAGGTTTGACCAGGGGCAATTTGATTGGTCAATCGATTAAATATATATTTAGCTGGAAATACATTATCTAATGTGCGGGTGTCTGTGACAGCTCTACAATGTATTTACCAGGGGCAATTTGGACATTTTGTGAATTACATGTCACGTGACAGCTCTATAATTTTCGGGTGATTTTGAGTTCCATAAATGCCCCACATCACTTCAGAATTCAGCGAATTCTAAGGGATGTACATTTTTTTTCCTTTCGAAATCACTGTGTGACATAAAAGTGGTCCTTGTCTTTGTCCATAACTCCTAAAAAATAAAACCTCTTAATAATAGTAATTAATATCATTTATTGAAATTAATCATATCATAAATTGCTTGAGGTTTAAATTTCTTATTTAAGGTGTGGATAGTAAACTTCATCTTCCCTCTTTTTGCTTTAGTGAAAAGTGGAGAAGAAGTTTAGCGGTTGTTTTGTAGAGTAAGGTTCTACATCAAAAGACTTTGGAGATAAGGTATAATAATTTTTTTTTTTAATTTGTTTTCCCATTTTTGACTTTGTTGTAAGGTTTGTAGGAGTTAAAGGTGAAAATTGGGATTGGATTTTGTGTAGAAGTAGAAGATCAAATGGTTTGATGCTTGATTGCAGTGGATGAACGAACTGCGTCATCCCATTAGGCAACTACAACCACGACGAGCATGGATTAAACAAAGCCTGGAGCGTGCATGTAATGACCCGTCCCGAAAATTGGGATTAGATTAGTAGTTAATACAGATTAGTGTGATTAATCGGTGATTAGTTGGGTGATTTCGGACGGACGGTGCGAAATGACGATTTTACCCTCAGAATGGGCAAAAAAGTTGACTTTTAGTTCAGGCGGTCAAATGGACTTTGACCGATGACTGTGACGTAATTCGGGACGTCATGAGTTCATAGACAGGTGGCACGTCCGATTCCGACATCCGAGGAGGAAGTTATGATGTTCGGAAGTTCGAGAGTATTTCGGTAATTTGGTTGAAAAGAGGCAAACTGTTGACTTTTCATATGACATGGTTTTTTAAGGAAGTTCGAGGACCGTTAGGTAGGTCTCGATCCCCTAAGTACAACGACAAGCGGCACGCTATCATCGAACTTCGGTAGATTCAGATTTTGGTCTAAAACCACTAAGGGCAAAATGGTAATTTTGGAAGGCAGGGGCATTTTGGCCATTGTTTACATTGGGATTTATGCCCAGTTAAACTTGGACATGTGGCTGCCTAGGGATGGTGTGTAACGACCCGTCCGGAATTAAGGTTAAGACAGTGATTAAGGTAGGATTAGTGAGCTTAATCGGGAGTTAGTTGGTCCCGATAAGGTCGTTAGGGTAGAATGACGATTTTGCCCCTAGTTCGGGCAAAAAGGTTGACTTTTAATTCGAGTGGTCCAATAGACTTTGACGGTGACCAGGACGTAGTTTAGGACGTCACGAATCCGTAGGCAGGTGGCACGCCTGATTCCGACATCCAAGGAGGAAGTTATGATGTTCGGAAGGTTGAGGGCACTTTCGTAATTTTGTTAAATAGGGGGAAAAGTTGACTTTTTGTACGATCGGGTTTTGACTCGTTGACCTAGGACCGTTACGTAGATCTCGTCGTTCTGAGTTCGATGACAGGCGGCACGTATTCATCGGACTTACGATGTGTGAGATACGGGTCTAGAAAGGTAGTGGCAAAATTGTAATTTTGACTTAAAAGGAGGGGCATTTTGGTCTTTGTGCTCTGGGATTTGTGTGCAGCAGAGAGGGACAAGTGGATGGCTGTGATTGGGCCATTTGTGTGAGAAGGGACAGGATTGTGACATGTGGCAAAGGGCTAGAGGGTTCCCAGGAGTTGCACGGGTCCAATAATTTGGGGATTTTGGGCGGTGTACCGTGTGTGTTCTTCGAACCAGGGAGAAAACAGAGAGGGAGATTGAGAGAAAATTGAGAGACGATGGTGAGTGTTGGCGTGTTCTGGTGAGTGAGGAGTGTTCAGAGGGTGGAAGAGTGAACTGGTGAGTGTTTGGGGGAGTGGAATCGGGCAAGAACACGGTGGTCGGGGCAGTCGGTTTTCAGAGAAAACAGAGAAGAAGTGGAAGATCGTGGTGGTGGTGTGGCCGTGTGTTGGTGTAATTGGACTCGATAAGAAACAAGGACTACTCTGTGGACTTCAGGGAGTACGGTGGAGAGCACGGCGGCGCTCGACGGCAGGTAATTCCTCCTCCCTGTGTAAGTACTCTACTTTGCCGTCAATTTTCAAATCGAAAGTCGTGGCTTTAGGGGTTGAATCAAGAAGTCTAGTGAGGTTTATGGGACTCAGTAGGGTCCTAGGTAACTGCTGGTTGTGAAGCCGTGACGGGGAGTGCACGGTGGAGGGCTGGAACGACGGAGAGTACCCGCCGTTCTCTGTTTTTCCGTTTTGCTTCAGACGTAGAGTCGTGGTTTGGAGTATGAGTCGAGGGTTTGGTTGGCCCTAGTCGACTTCTTAGGCCCTTAGGGACCTTCTACGGTGGTTTCCGTGGCGGGGGATGACCTGGTTGGATGGGAGGAAGAACAGGGGTTTATCGGGTTTTGGTTTCGAGTTTGAGTCGACGAGTTATAGTCTGAGTCGAGGTGTTTGATTAAGGGGACTGGATTGTTAAGGATGGGACGATGAAGATGGTGAAGAGAGGAGTTGATCTGGTGGCGGAACGGCGGTGAACTGCTCACGCCGGTTCAGATTGCAGGGACTGTGTCGAACCGGGTCGACCAGAGGTTGCTGGTGACACTGTAGCTGGTGCGTGAGGGCCACGCACATCCAGTTTGGGCGGGCGCGTGGGGGCGCGTGCGGCGGCGGCTGGGAAAACAGTCAACCTGGTTTTTGTCTAGGAGTTGTGACGAGTCTAATGGAATTGGTTTCGGGTTGTTCGGACGTCGTTTGAAGTTAGTTCTGCGAGGGTGAAGGTTTAGGGTTCCGGTTCGTTATGTTTAGGACCCGGGGATTTTTGCGGGAAAATTAGGTGGACCTTCGTAGATGTGTTAGTAACGTGCTTTGGCGGTTGTTGACAGGATCAGGAGTTCCTGAGGAAGCTGAGGAACGTACGAGACGTTCGGGACGCGATTAAGGGCTCGGTACTGTGAGTGGACCCCTTCTCTAAACTCGAGCATGCATAACTGTTTTCTATAATCGTTTTGTGGTTTTCTATGTGATTTTATGATTATCGAATATGCTTTGTTGATTTTACATAATTGCACATTTTTCGAGAAAGTTCGAATTTCAGCACGTTTTTCGAGGAAAGGTTGGATTCTGATTTCGATGCCATGATTTTGGAATTTCAAATGATAAATGGTTTTCAATGATTATAAATGGATTTGGGAACGTGATTTCGATGATCAAGGATTTTCGGTTTTAGAATCGGATTTCGGTAACGAGATTTGGTTTTAAGGATGAAAAGTGGATTTCCGGATTTGGGTTCGGAATGACGGTTCTGGATACCGGAAGAGCTTCGGACTAGTGATTTCGGATTCGGGTTTGGATATGGATTTAGAAATGGTTTTCAAATGGTTTTGGGTTGGATTTGCTGGATCTGGATATTGGGTTTAAAGACCCGGATATTGATTGACGGGGGACGGGCCCGGATTGAGTTTAAAGACTCGAGAGTTTAAAGACTCGGATATTATTGAGGCCTGGATTGAGTTTAAAGACTCGGGAGTTTAAAGACTCGGATAGGTCCAGCAGGTTTGATCGAAAATGTTGAATTGATATCCATGGTTTATGATACGATTTTATGATGCTTATGATCTGGTTTCTATAAACTATTTTATAGTGTTTATGTTCTTATGGTGAGGTTATGTGAATTATACTGTTTTTAAAATGGTCCTGTAAATGTTTTATGGCGATTGATTGATAACTGTTTTCATAACTGGGTTATGCATGTGGTTTCAAAACGGAAGTCTAAACTCGGTTTTCTTATAAAATGGTTTTAAAAATTTTCTTTTATTTATGGTCCACTCACACCTTCTGTTTTAAATTGCCCTCCAGATCGTGGAGCTAGAGATGGGTTTTCGGCGTCGAGGCAGCGTCTGAGGCATAGAAGTCACGAGAGCGACCCCGAAGTGTTTTAAATTTTTCGTGTGCGTGTATCTAGTTATCGGTTTTTCATTCTTGTATATTTAGAACTATGCTCTGTAATACTTAACTTCGGGATGTTTCTAGTTTCTCCCGCGTCTGACCGAGTACTTTGGTGGTTTAGAGTGAATTTACTTTTGTGTGTGTCAGGGTGTCAGACAGGAGCAGGATTTACCTCGATTTTCGAGGTGAAACCGGGGTGGGTCCTGACATGGTGACCCACCAGATTTGGGACACTTGTCCTCACTAGAAGGTCATAGAACCTTCTCACCACCGCCTTAAAGTTGTTGCACGATAAATTAAATGGTTTAAACGGTTTGGGATGCAAAGGAAAAACAAAGACAGGGATTTGTGAGACTTCAAAATGAGAGGAGACAATGAAGAATGTGGTGGTGATACAGAGGAGGGTCGTCATGCACGGTGAAGGTGGAACAAGGTAAGAACTGTGACATTTGGTTTTTAGCCGATTCTTATTAAGTTTAACTTAGTGGTTATTGAGCTAAGTAATTAGTGGGAAGAGGTTCAGGAAGCTCAGAGGAAGTGAGCAAGCCTGGTTTTGAGGCCTGTCATGGACAAGGGCTAGAAAACTCGACATGGTAAGCTTAACATTCAAAAATGGCAAGTCGGGTTTTGGTGGCTGTCGAGTGAGTTTGTTGATCAAATGATCCTTCTGAGGTTGCTAGGGACCTAAGGAACTTGACTTGGTAGCTGAAGGATGGCTCGAGGCAGGGGAACCGTCGAGGTGGTGGTCGGCTAGTCCAACAATGGAAGGTATGTTGTTTTCACTTGGTTTTCTCATTCTGAGGTTATGGATCATTTGGAAAAGCTTAAAGGGAAGGCTAGGATTAAAAAGGGGTTGAAATCGGGCTGGAAAAAGGCTGGAATGGTCGTGAACCGTGACCGCCAGTTCGACCAGACTGGCCTAAACCGAACCGATCTGGACCCCCGTTCGGCTAGAGGACAGAGATAAACAGTGTCAGCGCGTGGCTCCCATGCACAGCCCCTTTTGGCAGCGCATGAGGGCGCGTGCTGCCTCTGATGAGGAAGTGTTCAACATGTGAAATGATGTAATCAATGTAACGAACATTTGGGACTAGTTTCGAGTCGATCGGAACATCATCTCGATAGTTTTCGGGTTGTTCGAAGGTTTTAGGGCTTGTTTAAAAATAGTTAAAAATTCAGAAAAATTACGAGGTTTTATTATAACCTTTATGAAGTAGTTAGTGACCTTATTATGAGATTTTGGACAAGTTCGGGATAGCCGATGATAGTTCATTAGCTGGGAAACGACGTAATGCACGCGGATCGAGGTAGCAGCGTAAATAGTCTGTGAGTGGACTTTGCTTTCAAACTTATGATGCATTCATAAATGTTTTATATGTTTTCTATACGTGATTTCTATGTTTATGATTATGAATTGATGATTTACGATTTTGCATGTATTTTGAGATTATGACGTAATTGCACGTTTTACGAGATTACGATTTATGTTGTGATTTGACCATGGTTTTGACGATTTAATTTTGGGATTTGAAATATGATTTGATTTCAATGATTTGTAATGGATTTTGGAAAAGTGATTTCGGTCTTGAAGCCCAGTTTAGAAAAGAGATTTCGATAAACGTGATTTCGGGTGTTGGAATCTGATTTCGGAAAAGGATTCGGTTTTGGAACTTGAAAGTGGATTTTCGGATTTAGGTTCGGAATGGTTATTCAGGATGCCGACTTACGGAATGATGGTTTCGGATTCGGATTTGGAAATGAATTATGGATATGATTCTGGATTTGGATTCGGGATGATGATTTCGGATTCGGCTTGGAATTCGAAATGGTGATTTCGAATTCAGATTTGAACATGGATTTGGAAATGGTTTTAAAATGTTTTTGGATTGGATTTGCTGGATTTGGTTATTAGGTTTAAAGACTCGGATGTGATATATGACGGGGGCGGGCCCAGATTGGGTATAAAGACCCGGATTGAATTTAAAGACTCGGGAGTTTAAAGACTCGAATATTGTGATTTCCCCAGTAGGCCTATTGAGTTTAAAGATTTGGGAGTTTAAAGACTCGGATTATATTGAGGCCTGGATTGAGTTTAAAGACTCGAATTACTATTGAGTTTAAAGACTCGGATAGATCCAGCAGGTTCGATTGATTGAAATGGGTTTCAAAAGTGTTTTCAAATGTGATTTGGATTTCAATGATAACTTGATGGTTTTGGGATGAGGCCCGGGATTTGAGAAAAGCAAATGAGTTCGGTTTTCTTAAACGGTTTTGACTAACTTGAATATGGAATGGTTTTATGATATGGATTTTATATGCATGCATTGGTTTTTGAATGGAGGGTATAAATGTAATTTCTTATGAACTATTTTCTAACTTATTATTTGTTTTTGTCCACTCACAGTCTTTTTTATCTTTTCGATACCCTCCAGGTTTGATGCGGTTCGGGCTGTGGTTAGAGAGACAGAGACATCACACACACGGTCCACAGTAAATTCTGCGCGCTCCGGGAAGTCCGGAAGTTTTGGACGGTCCGTTGTGAATCCCTTGTCCATCTTACGTGTTACATGGAGGTCGGTCGTCAGTCAGCCTTTGTGTCGTACGTGAGTTAGACAGGAGCATGACTTAGCCTTTAATCCCGGGGGATTGGGGGTGGGTCGTGTTAGTGCATGCCACACATCGATCGATGAAGGATGGGTCAGGTCGGTGATGTCGTTATCAATAAAAATTGGGAAATGTGTCTCATGTGCAGAAAAAAGGCTGATAGGATCTGGGCACACGAACCACTCACGGATTGGCTAGCGTCGTCGCTAACATTAGCTAATGTCAGCACCTTTTCGTTCTTGTCGACACGTGGGCTGCTGGGATTGGATAAGAGATGGCACTGGCAGGTGCATTGTTAGACATTTTGTATGGTGTGCTCTGAATGAGTGGTCCTCTGCGGATGTTTGCTCACATGGGAAAACACACTTTTCCACGTGACTAAATGTTAGAGGGCATGATGCGTCTAACGTGTATGCACCACGCGAAGACAAAGTCATGGATCGCAGAGAGATGGCAGAAGCTGTCAGGGACAGAAAAGGTAGTAGTTCACATGACGAGACGTGTTGGGCTCAAATTGGTGGATCCTGGCACGTACAGGTCTCATCGACAATTGGCAATGTGGACTATCACCAACGTAAGTCCTGTTGATTTCAGAGTAGCTTTTGGAGGACATGTGGGTCGCGTCTAATTAGGCGATTTTATGTATTGATTTCGCAAGTGCGTCGCTCACATTCTACTTTGCCACATGGTGCGCATCTATTGGTCAACACGTGTTTGTCTTTGCGGGTTATAGTGTGTGGGCCCCACTCAGCAGTAAAGATGCCAGCTTTTCCTGAGCTCTTGGCTTTTATATGCATAAATATATATTTATATATCTATATAAGTTTATGATATATTAAAGTTTATATATTTATATATATAACTTTATAATATATTAATTGAATATTTTTTACATTTCCGCCCTACATTTTTTTATGTTCTGGGAATTTAGGATACGCATTGGCAACGACTCAAGTGATGACTTATCTATTTCTCCGAAACGAACATTTTAAAGTGCATCAAGGCACACTTATGGAGAAATTGGAAAACTTTCTTTTTGGGGTGTAGTGGTTCATGTAGTCAAAGTTTATTTTGAGGGACTTGGAGACTTGAAGGTATGGAAAGTTCGCAATTCGGGTTGCCTTTCCGGATGACGTCTTTGTAGAGTTTGTCAAAGGTGTTTTTCCATGTAGGCTCTCAGATATTTCACGGGAAAAAATCCAGTCGATGGTCGATTGACAAAAATTCATCTTTTGATCGGCATGTGAGGTTTAATATTTCCATTTTCGAAAAGCTTCGATGGTAGAAAACCTTATGAAATCTTGGTCAAGGAGTGGTTGAGCACTCCACTGCATCTGACAATTGCTACCATACAAGCAGAGACTTGACATGCCTTTTGAGAATAATTCATGTCCTAAAATGCCCTCCAAGTTTGTCCGGGGGCATTTTCTTGTCCCTCTAGCCTAGCAAGGCTGTCTAGCAGGTGTAAATTTTTTTCAATCCTTCCGAGAAATTACTCAAGCTCTTGGAGGTGGAAATCCAATACTTGAGACCTGAATGGTTTTTCCTACCATATGCCCCCTCAACTTTGCTCCAAAAGAAAATGAGCAGCTAAAGTTGGGTATGATGAGTAGATGTGTCACGACTCGACCTCCCTAGCTCGATATCGTCTGCTTTGGGCCTAGCCCTCACAGTTTTGTTTCTAGGAATTCACGTGCAACTTCCTAGTGGGTCATCCATCCTAAGATTGCCCTAGTCCAATCTCTCTTAACTTTGGAGCTCCAACCAAACCCAAATCTAGTGAGTTCCCAAAATGCTTCGTGCTAGATAGATACGTGTCTATAAGACACTTCAATTTTCCCTCCCCAAGCGATGTGGGATTGTTCACTGTTCTTCCCAAGACACGGGTCTTACAATCCACTCCCCTTGAGGCCCAATGTCCTCGCTGGCACACTTTCAGTCGGGGTTTAGCTCTGATACCATTCTGGCCTACCCCTCACAGTTTTTTTTTTTGAGAGCTCATTCACAACTTCCCAGTGGGTCATCCATCCTAGGATTTCCCCAGTCCAATCTCGCTTAACTTTGGAGTTCCAACCAAACCCAAAACCAGTGAGCTCTCAACAGGCCTCGTGCTAGATAGAGACGTGCCCACATATTTTAAGGCACTTCACTTTTCTCTCCCCGAGTGATGTGGGATTGTTCACTGTTCTTCCCAAGACACGGGTCTTACAAGCAATGGAGACCCTGCCAAAGAGCTAGAATTGAAGAAAAAGCTTAAGCCTGAACCCGAGCTTGAGGTTAGGAAAGATGTTCCTAATGTTGATGTTTCACTCTTGTATGACGTTACCCTACTTTTGGCTGAAGATTGAGCTGATTTCCAAAAGACGATGTGCATTGATGTTTTGACTTCAGAAATCCCATACATTAGTTTATTATTGTATTTTCATTCTAGTATTGAATACTTGGTTTGAGAAATTGATATGTGATTTTCCAACAGTTTTTCGAATAACGAAATGAAAATTTTGTTTATGTGGAATTTTGAATTCATGTGCAAAGTTTCTTCTACAAAATTTTTATTTGTTTGAATTAACTTATGAACTTGTTGGTTTGTCAAATGCCCGCATTGCAATCATGAGCATCCACTAAGAGCTTTTAGTCTCCAATTTTCCTTTCGAAGAAGGGCTTTTCTTTCCCTTCGGAAAAAGGGCTTTGCATTGTCTTAAATGAAGGGCTTTTTTATTTCTTTCATTAAAAGGCTTAGAGTGATTCCCAGTAGAGTCCTGGACCGACATTAAGAATTGATCTCATTATGAATCTGGTGGACCAACACTGAAAATTGCATATTATTCTTCCCAATGGCTGAGGCATTGGAAGTTTGGCTCGCCTTGGACTTGTTAGACCCCCATATGGAAATTTATTTTCAATATCCTATTTGTGTGGTGATCATGATTTAGAGGCTTTCTTGCTCATCCAGCATGATCTGGCGCATAGGCAACATTCTTCTCATCCTCCCAACATGCATGTCGCTTTGTTAGGGAGAGAATTTTGGTGAGGCTGGCGGCATTGTTCGTTATAATGTCTCTATAAAGCTGGTTATCCCCGAGAATCCCTTGCTTGAATGCCATTGCTGTAACTAGATCATTTCATCCGACTATCCGAGATTTTCCTTAGTGGTACCCTCGAATGTATTATCGCAGAGCCTCTTTTGATCTCTTTCTAATGGTAAAAAGATGATCTTCCTTGACTTCGACAGTGCAAAGTTGTGAGTATTCTTTCACAAATGTTAGAGCCAGCTCTTCGAAAGAAACAATCGATTTTCGACGGAGATGATTGAACCACGTCATGGCTTGGCCTTGCAAAGATGCTTGGAACACTTTGCACATGAGTGCATCATTGTGTCTATGGGGAACCATGATTCCTTGGTAATATTCAATATGCTTTACCAGGTCAGATGTCAGGACCCACCCCCAATCCCCCGGGATTAAGGGCTAAATCATGCTCCCGTCTAACTTACATATGACACGAAGGCTAAATCGACGTCCAACCTCCATGTGACACGTAAGTCAGACAAGGGATTCTTGATCCGACCGTCCTAAAAGTGTCTGGACTTCCCAGAGTGTGCCGAATCTACTGTGGATCACGGTATGATGTCTCTGTCTCTCTGGACCAACTGCCGGCACCGCAACAACCTGGAGGGTATCGAAAACACCAAAGACTGTGAGTGGACAAAAATAAAGTATAAGTTCAAAACAGTTATCAGAAAACATAATTACATTTATACCCTCCATGTAAAAACCAATGCATGCATATCAAATCCAAGTCATGAAACCATTCATATTAAAAACCATCATTGAAAACCATTTGAAAACTCGGATCAAATCCGCTATTCAAATCCAGGCCTCAGCCTCAAATCACAAGTAAATCTCAAATACGGGAACTCAGTCCCAAAACTCATCAAATCCATATCATCTGGGCCACTTCCCAAAACATCTGAAAACCAGTGAAAAACATCAATCATACAAGTTTATTGGATCTCAAGTGCGTCTGAGTCTTTAAACTCAAAACCTTGTGCAATAATCAGGCCTTCCCGGGATATCAAAGAGTCTTTAAACTCAAAACACAATCAACAGGCCTCGGGGGGGGGGGGGGGGGGGGGGGGGGGGGGGGGGGGTATCATAACCGAGTCTTTAAACTCAAAAAATATCAATCCAGGGCCCTCCCCCCGTCAATCAACTGAGTCTTTAAACTCAAAACTAGATCCAGCGATTTTTTTCTTTCCTTTTCCGGGTCTTTAAACCCAAAACTATTTTTCAATCAACAGTGAAAACCATCAAAAACCCTTATCCGAATTCACAACAATGATTTCGTAAGCCGGCATCCGGAACCACTGTCCCGAACCCAAATCCAGATTTCCTTTCCAAATCTCGAAACCAAATATCCAGTTTCAAAACTGAAATCTCAATCACATGAATAGGGCTCCAAGCCCGAAATCTCTTTTCCGAAATCCTTTTCAAATCATTGAAATCAATCATATTTCAAATCCAAAATCAAATCATTAAAACCATCGTCAAATCACAAGTTTGACCGAAACCTCGTAAAACTTGTAATTCCGTAAATAACTCGAAAATCGTGTAAAATCGAAAACCATCAAGATCATAAATCAAATCATAAAATCACGTATGGAAAACATATAAAAACGTATATGCATGCATCATAAATTAGAAAGCAAAGTCCACTCACAGATCATAGCATCGTAGCCTCGATACGTGTGCGTTTACGCCGTTCCCGTCTAATCCGCTAACACCGGCTTTCCCGAACCTGTCCTGACAGGACCCATCCCAATCCCCCCGGGATTAGTGTGGGATGACTCTGCTCCCGTCTGACACGAAGTGTCAGACAAGGGATATTTCCGATCTTTGCCCTCCCGGGCTATCAGAGTACGCCAGGATCCGGAGGGGGCATGTGATATCTCGGTCTCTGCTACAGTCCACATCCGCTGTCAACCTGAAGGGCAGTCAAAACATTAAAAACTGTGAGTGGACAAAAATAAAGAGATTATAAAACATTTCAGAAGAAGACATTTGTACCCTCCACTAAAAAGCATGCATGCATTCGAAAACCATTTAACCCAAGAAACCATATGTGGGAACTAAGCCCAAATCAGATATAAACCAAGGTCGAAGAACCACAATGAAATCGACCATACGGGTCATTGCCCAAAACCTGTGTAAACACACATAATATATCACATACATATATAATATATCTCATATACCATACATCATATATACATATAATTCACACAACCAATCCTGTCACGGTTTCCAAAGCTACGCGCGTGCTACCCAGGTCTCAATCCGAGTCTTCTCAAAGTCAAGATCAATGTCCATAGACCACTGACCCTACCCGAGGTAATAGTAATCATAGCCTTCCTGAGAGTAAGGAACCCAACTGGGGGGTGACTCCACTCAGTCGGTGCTCCGTGACTACTCCGGGGTCCACCCAGGCCAACGACCCTCCCCGGAGGAGATAGTAGAACATGGAAAGGAAGGTAGATGAACATATATATACATAACATAAACGTTCATGACTGGTTCCCTTGAACCGTCATGATCTATAATATCCATAACCAAGGTAACAAGCCGGTTCCCATAAACCGTCATGTACCGTAATAACATAACCAGGTAACATGTCGGTTCCCATAAACCGTCATGTACCGTAATAACCAACAAGGGTTCATGCCGGTTCCCATAAACCGTCATGAACCACGATACCATAACAAGGGTTCATGCCGATTCCCATAAACCGTCATGAACCTGGGAATCCATTTAAGGTTCCCTGACCTGAAATCAAAACCGTAAAGTGACTGGGTCTCGTGCCCGAACATAGGACATCAGCTGGGCACCGTGCCCGAAATCTGAGGTCATATGCCCGAGACAAAACCAAATGGGTCTCATACCCGAGTTTATCCTTTTGAAATCCAAATCCAGTTCATTTAACTATTTCCAAAACCATAAGAATGGAAAATCAGAGTAAAACCGGAATCTCGATTTACGCGCAAGCACGTAAATCGCCTCGAAATACGTGAAACCATATAAATCACAAGCATCCAAATCAACATCATAAAATCATATTCATAATCCATTTGTAAATCCAAAAACATTTCATTTAGACCAGTAAAGACATACAGCCCCATATAGGCACCGTATAGGGCCGAAACCTCGAAATACGTGCCTATACGTAACCACACATCCAAATGCACTCATGGCATCACAAACAAGTATTTAAAACATATAATAAACATTTATGCATGCACCAATTTAGAAAACAAGGTCCACTCACAGACCGTCCGAGCTGCCGCCTCGATTTGCGTGCCATAGGCTCTCCCTAGCCGATCACTGTCACCGGGACTCCCAAACCTGTCCAAATTTTAATAGAAGGTTAATAACTACTTAATTAACCTCCCATCAAAGCCCCGTAATTTTCCCGAACTTTTAACTATTTTTAAACCGACCCTAAACCTTCCAACACCCCGAAAACTATCGAAACGATATCCGATTGACACGAGACCAGTCTCAAAATCTTCGTTACATTGAATAGAAGATTTCTCGTGTTGAACACTTTCCCAAATTATGGCCCAGGGGCCCTCACGAGCCCCTAGAAAGTCGAAAATACTGTTCATCGTCATCCTCCTCAGAACTGAACCAATTACTATTCACGGGCACTGTTCACCGCACGGTTTTCTCAGGTTTTCGGACTGATTCGGGGTCCGTTTGGTCCCATTTTAATCCCTAAATTCCAATTTCTTCATTTCCTATCTAACCCAATCCCTAAAACTAAGAAAAACCACCCAAAACCGAGCTTACATCCGCCATCAATGGTGGCCGGATTTTCTCTGGCCGTTCACGAACATGTCCGGCCATCCCAAGCCCCAAAAATGATCTCATTCTACTGCTAAGGTCCCCAGAAACCTTACCCAATAAACGAAATGGAGTAAAAACCAATAAAACTCAATTTCGAATTTTCAAAGTTTTCTTACCTCACGGCCGAGCTCCGCCGTCCACCACCGTGAGCCACCACCCTCCCCAGTCGTGGCTCGCCGTCCTTCGTCTCTCATCACCCTCTCACGGTCACACACACGGCATATGGGTTCATGGTGGTATGTGTGGGTTGTGTGTTTTGAAGAAAAAGGAAGAATGAAGAACATAGGGGGGGTGCGGGTTTGATGAAGAAAATAGAAGAAATGAAGGTGATGATATTGATGGCTGATGAGAGAAGTGAGGATTAGATGATTAGATGAGTGGTGAGGATTTGAGAGATTAGAAGGAATGGATGGTTAGGATTTTAAGTTGTTAAAATTAATTATATAATAATAATTATAATGTTATTTAATTAATTAGATCCACAATTTAGGGGATTGTCCAATGGGATGAGTGACACTTGTCACTCATCCATGGGACCCACTAAAAATATTTGCCTAATCAGATTTCGCCAAATCATCCTCGCCTCGAAGTACGTGCATAGTGAAATCGAACTTCCGTGACCTATAACTCTCACGTTCGAAGTCCGATTTCAGCCTGCCGCATGTCTATGGATTTGTATCGTCCTTATCTACGTAATAGTCCTCGGCCATCGGACATCCCGGTCAAAAAGTCAACTATTTTGCCTTTTAACCAAAATTACCAAAATGCCCCTAAACTTCCCAACGTCATAACTTCTACTACGAACGTCGGAATTGAACGTGCCACCTGTCTACGAACTCGTGACGTCACAAACTACGTCACGGTCATCGGTCAAAGTCTGTTTGACCGCCCGAATGAAAGTCAATGTTTTGCCACGACTAGGGGCAAAACGGTCATTTCGCATCGTTCGTCCGATTTCGCTCTACTAATCACCGATTAACCTCATTAATCGTGATTAGTCACTAAGATAATCTAGGAATTTGGGACGGGTCGTTACATGTCCAAATCCCATAAGAAGGTCACTAACTACTTCATAATGGTCATACTTAAGCCCCGTAATTTTTTTTCGTATTTTTAACTATTTTTAACCGAGGTCTAAAACCTTTGGACATCCCCGAAACTTATCGAGACGATGTCCGATCGACTCAAAACTTATCCCAAAATGTTCGTTACAACGAATACTTTAAAGTCGTGTTGGGATTTTCCCCAAAAGAAGCCGCGCGTGGGAGCCACGCGCTGACACTGTTCACCATCTTCATCCTCGAGCAACCGGGTTCAGACCGGTTTGAGCCGACCCGGTTCGACCGAACCGGCACATGCGGTTTTCCACTATTTCATACTTGTTTTCACTCCTTCCTTTACCAGTTACATCGTCCCCTTACTCCTACTTATTCTACCTAAGAAAACGAAGAAACTAGGTTAGATTACTACCTTCCAGATTTGCAGGAAAAGTTGCAGAACTTCATCTCTCTGTTTCCGGCCACCGTGAGCTTCTCCAACCACGGGTTCAGCTCCTAAATGTTTCTAGCAATTGTCAAATAAGGTTTCCATCAGTACAGTCGCTCAGTAAGTACTAAAACGCGTAATTCCATTCTGATTTTTTTATAAGGTTTTTCGCGGGCACTTACACCCCACGCCGCCGTGGCGTCTTCCTTGTCCTTCCAACATCACCCAAACTACTTCCTCTTCATCTTTCCTTCATGAAACAAGGCCATGGATAAGAATTGAAAGCTTTTTCGGGTCTGATCAGTATCCCCTGTTTGGTTTTTCGGTCGTGGCCACTGTCCATGGCAGTCATCGTGGCAGCACCACCACCGTGATTGTCTCATTCTTCACACACCCCCACTCGTCACAGAACAAAGCTTGAAGGAAAAGGATTCACCTCCCAAATCGTCTTTGTTTTTCTCATTTTGAAGCCCAAAACCATGCAACAAAGCACAAACCTGTTAATTAAAAGGTCCTGAGTCGGTTGGCCACGTTTCCACAGACCTCTAGAGGAGGGACACATGTCCAAATCACAGTTAAACAGCCATCCCTAGGCAACCACATGTCCAGTGATCCCTGGGCACAAATCCTAATGCCTGAAATAACCAAAATACCCCTTCCTTTGTAAATTACCATTTTGCCCTTCTCATTCTTAGACCAAAAACCGAACTATCAAAATCCAATGGCAGCGTGCCACCTGTCGTTGTACTCAGGATCGCGAGACCTACCTAACGGTCCTCGAAGTTCGTGAAAATCCCATGTCAAATGAAACGTCAACAAATTGCCCCTTTTTAACCTAATTACCAAATTGCCCATGAACTTCCAAATGTCGTAACTTCCTCCTCGAATGTTGAAATCGGACGTGCCACCTGTCTATGAACTCGTGATGTCCCAAACTACGTCACGGTCATCGGTCAAAGTCCATTTGACCGTTCGATCAAAAAGTCAACATTTTACCCAATTACAGGGGCAAAATCGTCATTTCACACCGTCCGTCTGAACGCCTCCAACTAATCACCGATTAACTGCACTAATCCGTCCTTAACAACTAATCTAATCCCGATTCCCAGGACGGGTCATTACATTAGAAGTCCATTTGAAATGATTTAAGTTCAGAGTTACGAACCTTTGAGGGAATGTTTCCTCCTCAATGTCTTTCACAAAGGGTGAGGATGACTGAATTTGGCGACATACATGTAACGACCCGTCCTGAATTTTGTGATTAATAAGAATTAATAATAGATTAATTAAGGGTTAATTAAGGATTAATCAGGATTAATCGAGGATTATCGAACGATCGGAGTAAAATTACGATCTTGCCTTTGAAAAAGGTTAAAAAGTTGACATTTTACCTGGGAGGTCCAATGCTCGTGGACCAAAGACCATTACGTAGATTAAGACGATACGAGTCTGTAGACAAGTGGCACGTCGAAATCGGATATCGTAAGGGAAAGTTACAAGTCACGGAAGGACCGATCTTGTTTTACGTGACAAGACCCACCCCGATTACCACCTCGATAACCGAGACGAACCCTGCTCCCGCCTGACAATCAAACTTAAAGAGACCAAAATAACCGTAATAACCACAAAACATGCATGGTTAGACTAGGGAGAAAAAAAAACAATGCAACTAGTCAACAGTAGCACAAAGCATAGTAATAGTACAAGATAAGACAAAATCCTACTGTAAGCTGACTACACGCGCAATAGGAAAAACTTTATGCCTCTGCCTCTGTTACGGCCCGGAACTTCAAAAGGGAAAAAATGTAAATTCAGAAAAGATTTGTATAAAAAAGACGTTTTTACCCTTAGAATAGTATGGTCAAATGTTGACTTTTTGTTTGGTAGGTCGAATGGACGTTGGTCGATGATTGTGACGTAGTTCGGGACGTCACGAGTCCGTAGACAGGTGGCACGTCCGATTCCGATAACCGAGAAAGAAGTTATGATATTCCGAAGGTTGAGGGTATTTTGATAATTTGGTTAAAAAGGGGCGATTCGTTGAATTTTTACACGACAAGTAGTTTTCACGCAATTCGAGGACCGTTAGATAGGTCTCGATTCTTGGAGTACAACTACAGGCGGCACGCCGTCATCGGACGTCGGACGGTTTAGTTACGGGTCTAAGTATGTGAGGGGTAAAATGGTAATTTGGACATTAAGGGGAAAAATGGTCTTTTGGCATTTTGATTTATGTGAACAATCAGGTGAGGACACCTGCGGCTGATGGATTGGATATTTTTGGCTGAAACCACGGAGATGAGGACATTTGTCCACTCTCCGGTGGCTTCTAGTCAAGTCTCACATGGGTGGCTGTTTTAAAATTTAGTTTAATCGATCAGATGAGAGCAAACAGAGACAGTGAGCAAAATCATCCATCTTCAGTGAATGAATCGTGTGTGAGTTCTTTGTGATAGTGAGTGAATGATCAGAGACTTACTTGTGACCCTGGTGAGTGAGGAAGCGACAGGACCCACCCCTAATCCCCCGGGATTAAGGGCTAAATCCTGCTCCTGTTTAACTTACGCATGACACGAAGGTTAAACCGACGTCCAACCTCCATGTGACACGTAAGTCGGACAAGGGATTCTCGACCCGACCGTCCTAAAAGTATCCGGACTTCCCAGAGTGCACCGAATCTACTGTGGATCGCGGGTGTGATGTTTCCTTCTCTCTTGACCAACAACCTGCACCACAACAACCTGGAGGGTATCGAAAACATGAAAAGACTATGTGTGGACATAAATAAAGTATAAGTTTAAAACAGTTTTCAAACATAATTACATTTATACCCTCTAATTAAAATTCAATGCATGCATATCAAATTCATGTCATAAAACCATTCAATATTCCAGTTAAGCAAACCATGTAAGAGAAACCGAACACAGTTTCCTTTTCTCAAATCCCGGGCCTCAGCCCAAAACCATTGAAAACCATAATAAAAAACCGTCATCATTAAATCTCATTGAAAACCAAAACATCTTTGAAACCACATTTCCATCCATTGAACCTGCTGGATCTATCCGAGTCTTTAAACTCAATCCAGGCCTCAATATAATCTGAGTCTTTAAACTCCCGAGTCTTTAAACTCAATCCGGGTCTTTAAACCCAATCCGGCCCTGCCCCCATCATAACATATCCGAGTCTTTAAACCCAAAAACCAGATCCAGCAAATCCATTCCATGACCACTAACCATATCTGAATCCGAATCCGCAATCTCATCAGGATCCCAGATCCAAACCCAGAACTCATATCCATCTCCATTTCCAAATCCGAATCTGAAACCATCATTCCGTAAGCCGGCATCCGGAATAACCATTCCGAACCCAAACCCGGAATTCCACTTTCAAGTTCTCAATCGAATCCAGAATCGTCATCTTGGAATCCGATTCCAAAACCCGAAAACACGTTTATCAAAAACATTTTTCTAAACTGGGCTTCAAGCCCGAAATCACTTTTCCAAAATCCGTTTTAAATCTTTGAAATCAAATCATATTTCAATTCCCGAAATCAAATCATTTAAACCATGGTCAAATCACAACCTTATTCGAAATCTCGTAAAACGTGCAAAACCGTAAATACCTCGAAAACTGTACAAAATCGTAAACTATCAAGATCATAAATCAGATCATAGAATCACGTATAGAAAAAATATAAAACATATATGCATGCATCAAGAGTCAGAAAATAAAGTCCACTCACAGACCATTGTACCGTCGCCTCGATACGCGTGCAATTACACCTTTCCCGGCTAATCCGCTATCCTTGGCTTTCTCGAACCTGTCAAAATCCCACAATAAGGTCACTAACTACTTCACAATGATTATACTAAAGCCCCGTAATTTTCCCGAATTTTAGACTATTTTTAATCGAGCCCTAAAACCTTCGGACAGCCCGAAACATATCGAGCCGATGTCTGATTGACTCGAAACCAGCGTCAAAATGTTCGTTACATCGAATACTTTAAAAGTCGTGTTGGAACCTCCCTCAAACTCCCTGTCACGCACCCACACGCGCCGCCCAAAGGGGCTGCGCGTGGGCTTTACGCGCTAGACACTGTGCTCATCTTCAACCTCTGTTGAACCGGCCCAGACCGGTTCGGTTCAGACCGGTCCTGCCCGAATCGGTGTTCACGATTCGACCCTGTAATTTCTTTATTTTCAGTCTGATTTCAAATCTAATTGGTCCTATAGTTTCTTCTTAATCTTTCCTATTGATCTATAACCCCCAAACGTGAAAATCATGCGATTAAGTTACCTCCTAGCTTGTTGCAAAAACCAGCCGACTGTCCTCCTGTAAACCGTCGCGAGGCCGCCATTCCTTGCCTTGATGTTGATCTCAGAAAATGCCTAGGATCTCCAGGACCAGGTTTTAGCATTAGAATAAACAATTATCAACAAGTGCAGTTCTAAAACTTAACCACAAAGACGAGGCGCACGGTTTCTTCCTTACTTTGCCATCACAACCTCGTCATGGTTACTATCATCACCACCTCAACGTCCTGGTTATGTTCCTTCAGCCCCTAGCACCATCCAGTAAGGTTGGAAGCCATTTACAGAGACTTGGGGTATACGGGTTTATAGAATTGTTTACTGGGTTTGGTTGTAACTCAACCTCTCCCTTCCTCGTCTCTGACTTCACTCTGTTTCCACACCCTCAACACAAGATTTACACTCTGGTTTTTCACTCTAAACACACACACTCTCTCAGTTCCTCCTCCTTTCTATGTCAACTACAAATCGAAGACACATAGCACGACTTCCTCCCCTGTTTTTAATCGATCTAAATGGGAGGGAAATGGCTGGAACCAACCAGAAAAGGAACAGATGTCCTTATCCTTCTGGTCTAGGCTCAAAATATCCATTCCCTCAAGGACATGTGTCCTCATCCCAAGAGTCCGCACCAAAAACAAGTAAAAGACCATTTTACCACTGCCTTGCACAATTACCATTTTACCCCTCGCGTTCCTTGACCCATAACTAATTCATCCGAAGTCCGATGACGATATGCCGCTTGTCGTTGTACTCAGGGCATCGAGACCTTCCTAACGGTCCTCAAAGTTCGTTAAAAGTAGCTATCGTATAAAAAGTCAACAAATTCCATCTTTTACCTTAATTACGAAAATACCCTCGAACTTCCGAACGTCATAACTTTTCCCTCGAATGTCGTAATTGTACATGCCACCTGTCTATGAACTCGTGATGTCCCGAACTACGTTAAGGTCACCAGTCAAAGTCCATTTGACAATCTGAACAAAAAGTCAACATTTTTACCTATTCTAGCGGCAAAATCGTCATTTTGCACCGTCCGTCCGAACGCATCCAACTAATCACCGATTAACTTTACTAATCTGTCTTTAACAACTAATCTAATCCCGATTTCCTAGACGGGTCGTTACAGGAAGTGTGTGAGCAGTGAGACAAACCCAGAAAAACAGAGAGGGCTAACCGTGCATGGACGTGAGTTCGATCGATCAACCAGCCTAAGCCTGGTCTGTGGTGGTGTTCAGTAAGCAAGAATTGAACCTAGGACGGGAGAGACTACGGTGGAGGCCACGACGGAGGATTGAAAGTAGGTAAGGTATCTCGACTGCCCTGTTTTTCTAGAAATCGTTCAAATGGAAATCAATAGTTTCAGGGAATGGTTGAGTGATTCTGATGACTCTTGCAGTCGTAGAAGGTTACTACTGAACCCAAGGAGTCGAAACCGTGACCGGAGAGGCGACTGGTGGCCGGAACAGAGAGCTGGAAAATTCAGAGTTTTGGGTTCGATTTTGGAAGGTATGAAATAGGACTCACTTATGCGTTTTAATTAGTTAGATCGAACCTAAAAGGACGAAGCTTAGGGTATAGAAAGGATTGAAAATGGATTGGAAATGGGTGAAAACCAGCCTCGTCGGCTCAGTTGGACCGGGCCGATCTTGAATGGTCTGAACCAGGCTAGCGAGAGGTAGACGACGATGAATAGTGTGGCGTGTGGCTCCCACACGCAGCCCCTTTGGGCGGCGCGTGAGGGCGGATGGGGCCTCTTTTGGGGAAGTGTTCAACATGGTTTTCACTCTAATTGATGTAATGAAAATTTTGGGACAAGTTTCGAGTCGATCGGACACCGTCTCGGGGTAGTTTTGAGTGTGCGAAGGTTTAGGAGATTTTTTAATTACGTTTAAAAATCTAGAAAAAATTGGGGAAATTATTCTGAGCTTAAATGAGGCGTTTGTGACCCGAAATTATGATATGTAATAGGTCAGAACATTCCCGAGGCATCCGAGGAGCATACGAGACGCGATTGACGCATTTGGACTTAGTGAGTGGACTTTTGTTTTCTAACCGAGCATGCATAACTGTTTTTACTTACTTATTTTATGTTTTGATATATGATTTTATGCTTATGATTATTATACTCTTGCTTTACTTGATTGCGCGTTTTTCAATGAGTTATCGAATTTGCACGTACTTCGAGAATATGAATTCTGTTATGCTTTTGATGATGGTTTTGGATGGGTGATTTACGTTTATACGTATTATGTTTTACTAAAGATTTGTGGATATGATTTGAGATTTGGAAGTGAAATTCGGGCATGAGTCCCATTTCGATCAAACATGATTTCGATTTTCGATTTTTGAAGATTTCAAGTTTGGTTTTGGCTTTCGGATTTCAATGGATTTTCCTATGCTTTGAAAAATGGTTTTGGGTTTAAAGACCCGTTGAAAAATGGTTTTAGGTTTAAAGACCCGGAAAAAAAAACGGTTGGATCTGGTTTTGAGTTTAAAGACTCGGTTGATTGATGACGGTGGAAGGCCCTGGATTGATATGTTTTGAGTTTAAAGACTCGGTATATGTTTTGAGTTTAAAGACTCGGTTATTTTGATATCCTCCGAGGCCTGTTGATTGTGTTTTGAGTTTAAAGACTCATTGATATCCCGGGAAGGCCTGATTTATGAGCATGGTTTTGAGTTTAAAGACTCGGGCGCACTTGAGATCCAGCAACTTGTATGATTGATGTTTTTCACTGTTTTTCAAAAGTTTTGGGCTGTGATGACAGGACCCGTCCCAACTGGACGTCAACAACCGTGCCCAGTCCTGCTCCCGTCTGACAAGTCAACTAAAGGTCCGAAACTCCCCTTCAGTGCTTGCTAGATAAGGGATGTTTGCGCGGATTTCTGCTGCTGTCACTGCCTCAGGATCAGTCCCGAACGTCGTACCACGACCTGGAGGGTCACAAAACAGGAAAGGTGTGAGTGGACAAAAATGACCTCTTATAAAAACATTTATCAAAATACATTCTTACCCTCCAGTTTTCACAATCTTGCATGCATATCGTAAAACATGAGTGACCGTTAAAATCAAAACATATTTTCCCATGGTCCATAAAACTCATGTTCACCAAATCAGTTTATGTTATAAAACATCAAATCCCGGCTCTCAGGCCAAAACATGTGAAAACATAATCACTGGCCACAAAGACCAAAAACCCGTACTCCATACCAGTACGTCATCACAAATAACATCAATCAGCACTAATCACAAGAGCACAATACACATATCAATCCAATCAATCCGCACTACTCACACGTGCACAATATCACAAATCACATCTGCACTACTCACAAGTGCTGCACTACGCGTAGGCCAATATCCAGTCACTCTCTCGGGAACAAACACCTCTGGGCTCAACCTCCTCGGGCTCAGTCACCTCTGGGCGAACACATCCCCAGGATCAGACACCTCCGAGTGGTACATCCAGGCTCAGTATCATCCGAGAAGCTGACTACCATACGATCAACTCCCGATCCTACAATCACATCCCCCAAGCTCCGGTCGTCTGGGTAATCCCCCCAAGCACCGACCGTCTGGGAATATCACAATCACAATGAAAACCATCCCGGGAATTACATCCCAAAACATTTCACTCAAATCTTGACTTCATACCAAGTCAAGATCATTCTCAACTGGGTCTCAAGCCCAAAATACCTTTTACACATAAACCGTTAAAATCACATTTAAATCAATAGAATAATCCGAAAATCATCATATTAGAAATCATTTAAACTTCGGGCCTAGCCCAAAACATCATCTGCACATTCCTCGTAAAACGTGTCTGAAAGACTGATTAAAATAATCATAAAATCCCAATAAAACATTAATTTCACAATTTCACAAATGACCCCAATTCCGAGTCAAAATCACTATTCACTTGGGTTCTCATGCCCAAAATAATATTATCACGCAAATCCATGCGTTGCAACCTCCGTTGCCATTTTTACGTAAATCCACGAAATCAATCACTGACTCATAACCCGAGTCCAAATATCATTTTCAATCCATGACTCAATAATCTGAGTCCAACCATTATTTTCAATCAATTTCAATCCCGGACTCATAAACCAAGTCCGAACATCAGTTTTACCAAATTTCGTAATTTCTCGAAAATTGCCCAAAAATAATAATATAATATTCATAAAACCGAGAAATTACCGGATTGAAACACAAATCATGCCCAAGCATATAAAATCATATAATAAGGCATTTAAATCATATATGCATGCATCACGGTTTAGAAAACAAAGTCCACTCACACACCGTCCAAAACGGTCCGTTTCCGAGCTGCACGTTTTTCCGTAAAATCTGGAAATCACAACTCCTGTCCAAAATCATTATAGAGGGTTACTAACATCTCAAAATACATCATATAATTTTCCCCAATTTTTCCGGGATTTAAATACGTATTTTTATCGTAATACAAAACTTCGGATACGCGGAACATTAACGAAACGATATCCGATTTCATCGAAATCAACGTCAAAATGTTCGTTACACTGAGAGGATCAAAAGTCATGTTGACCTCACCTTGAGACTAGGCTGGACGCGCCCCCACGCGCCGCCGTGAGTGGCTGCGCGTGAAACCCACGCGCCAGCTACAGTGCTGTCTCCCTCACCTGTTTGTCTGTAAAACGGGCCATTTAACCCGCGAGGCGACCCGGTTCGTTTTCTGCCAATTCGACATTGATTCCACCAATTGAACATTCAGTCAGTTTCGATTCAAGTCTAATTAGAGTTCTGTGGACTTAATTACAAGAAACATTACCTCTAACCTCACGATCACAGATGATCAATCGAAGGTCCTCCGGCCATTGTTCAACATTCCAAAACCTTCACCGTCACTCGATTTCCCCAAATTGATTAATCCAGCAGCATCAAGGGACTCAGGTAAGCATTTTCCCCAACTCAATTGAATCAATTCATGGCTCAAACTCCACGACTCAAGCTCGAACTCTCTGAGACTACAGTGCTTCTGTTCTACCTCAATTGGACCTCAATTGCCTTCGTTCTTTCGATGAAACAGGTCGTGGTGATCCCAAAAGACTAGAAATGAACTCAATTTCGATCAACACGGCTCCAAGCTTCCAATTCGAATTTCCCCCCTCAAAATTCGAAAATTCGAAATTCGAAATTCAAGCCCTCACTCAGTCCCTCGTTAATCCTTGCTAATTAAATCTCAACACCCTCTCACTTACTCACACTTTGGTTCAGAAATGGAAGGAAATGGTGGACAATTTCAGACTCTCTCATTCTCTGTGTTTGCTTGCACACGGGTAAGAAAACAGAAGAGAAATAATGGAAATTAGAGGATAATTAATTAATTAAAAATAATAAAACATAATTATTTGGTCTCCCCCAAAATCATGGATCCATGTTTTGTGCCTGATTTTAAGGGATGAGCGACACTTGTCACTCATCCAAGTGTGTCCAGTCACCGAGTACTGTTCCTAATAAAATATTATTTTATTCCCGGTTCGTTCGGTTAATCGAGCCTGATTCCGTGACCATAACTTCGTCGTCGAATCTCCGATTTCGGCATGCCGCCTGTCGTTGGATTCGTATCGACGAGACCTACGTAACGGTCCTTGGCCCTCGTCCATCGGACCTCCCGATCAAAAAGTCAACATTTGGCCCCTACTATGCCAAATTACCAAAATACCCCCCAAATTCCGAACATCATAACTTTCTCCTCGAATGTCGGAATCGGACGTGCCACCTGTCTATGAACTCGTGACGTCCCGAACTACGTCACCGTCATCGGTCAAGGTCCGTTTGACCGCTCGAACTAAAAGTCAACATTTTGCCCACGCTAGGGGCAAAACGGTCATTTTGCACGTTTCGTCCGATTTCACTCAACTAATCCCCGATTAGTCATTCTAAATCATGATTAATTAATATTCGATCCCGATGTTCGGGACGGGTCCTTACAACCTTCCCTCCTTAAAGAATTTCGTCCCCGAAATTCCAACTACTTGTATTCCACATCTACCTCGTGGAAAACAAATGGGCCTCACAATACGTATACACCTTTACACCCACTAGCCAATGCAGAACTCGTCTGCACTCAGACGTCACATCACAGATGCACGTCGTACTGACTACACTCGACCACCCCGAGTGAAAATGAATCACCAAAAATTGGCAATGTCGTCACTAAGCTGACTCCTTCAGCCTGACGGCCCCACGTAATCACTAATGTGCCCTGACATCCGCTCTCATAGAGAGTCACCACAACTCACCTGTCAGTCCATGCTGACACCACAAGCCAAACTGTCACCACCAAGCTTTACCACCCTTGTAAAGCGCCAATCAGTAACAAATTAGTGACAACCCATCATACCACCACGTCCGTCAATGTAGCACAAGATCAACAACACGATCTCCCCTCGCAGGGCAAACTCAATCCTGCGACCAATACTAACAGCAGTATCCACAACTGTCACCCCCTCAGCGATCCCAGATGCTGGTAAGGTCACGACAAGGTAACATCTCGCCGCAAAGCAACTTGCGGTCACCCTAACCACCAACTCACTCATCCTGAGTACATGCATACCGTCATCACACTCAAACAGACGGTGTAACTGGAACACATTGAACACCAGTTTATATGCTTGGGCATGATTTGTGTTTCAATCCGGTAATTTCTCGGTTTTATGAATATTATATTATTATTTTTGGGCAATTTTCGAGAAATTACGAAATTTGGTAAAAATGATGTTCGGACTTGGTTTATGAGTCCGGGATTGAAATTGATTGAAAATAATGGTTGGACTCAGATTATTGAGTCATGGATTGAAAATGATATTTGGACTCGGGTTATGAGTCAGTGATTGATTTCGTGGATTTACGTAAAAATGCCAACAGAGGTTGCAACACATGGATTTGTGTGATAATATTATTTTGGGCATGAGAACCCAAGTGAATAGTGATTTTGACTCGGAATTGGAGTCATTTGTGAAATTGTGAAATTAATGTTTTATTGGGATTTTATGATTATTTTAATCAGTCTTTCAGACACGTTTTACGAGGAATATGCAGATGATGTTTTGGGCTAGGCCCGAAGTTTAAATGATTTCTAATATGATGATTTTCGGATTATTCTATTGATTTAAATGTGATTTTAACGGTTTATGTGTAAAAGGTATTTTGGGCTTGAGACCCAGTTGAGAATGATCTTGACTTGGTATGAAGTCAAGATTTGAGTGAAATGTTTTGGGATGTAATTCCCGGGATGGTTTTCATTGTGATTGTGATATTCCCAGACGGTCGGTGCTTGGGGGGATTACCCAGACGACTGGAGCTTGGGGGATGTGATTGTAGGATTGGGAGTTGATCCTATGGTAGTCAGCTTCTCGGATGATACTGAGCCTGGATGTACCACTCGGAGGTGTCTGATCCTGGGGATGTGTTCGCCCAGAGGTGACTGAGCCCGAGGAGGTTGAGCCCAGAGGTGTTTGTTCCCGAGAGAGTGATTGGATATTGGCCTACGCGTAGTGCAGCACTTGTGAGTAGTGCAGATGTGATTTGTGATATTGTGCACTTGTGAGTAGTGCGGATTGATTGGATTGATATGTGTATTGTGCTCTTGTGATTAGTGCTGATTGATGTTATTTGTGATGACGTACTGGTATGGAGTACGGGTTTTTGGTCTTTGTGGCCAGTGATTATGTTTTCACATGTTTTGGCCTGAGAGCCGGGATTTGATGTTTTATAACATAAACTGATTTGGTGAACATGAGTTTTATGGACCATGGGAAAATATGTTTTGATTTTATCGGTCACTCATGTTTTACGATATGCATGCAAGATTGTGAAAACTGGAGGGTAAGAATGACAGGACCCGTCCCAACTGGACGTTAGAAACCGTACACGGTCCTGCTCCCGTCTGACAAGTCAACTGAAAGTCCGAAACTACCCTTCAATACCTGCCAGACAAGGGAATTTTTTGCGCCTGTGCCTGCACATACCTCCACCTCTAGAATAGCCTCGATCGACGCGCCACGACCTGAAGGGTTAACAAAACAGAAAAGGTGTGAGTGGACAAAAATGACCTCTTATAAAAACATTTACCAAAATACATTCTTACCCTCCAGTTTTCACAAACTTGCATGCATATCGTAAAACATGAGTAATAGTATGAAATCATTCAAGTATGAACAGTGGACCGATAAAATCAAAACATATTTTCTCATGGTCCACAAAAACTCATGTTCACCAAATCAGTTTAACATCTCAAAAAGTTCACAGTTTCTTTAAATCATTTTAACCGCTAAACCACGGTTTCCTCAAAATCATTTTCTATAATCCACGGGACTTATTTCCATATCCTGTTGCTTAGAGTCACGTTTATCCCTACAACGCGTGCATATCAATAGGCTCAAGGACCGCTCAAAATCCGAGCATCCGCTGCTGTGAACACATCATCAGTCAGCAATCCGTCGCTGGGAAAAACCTCACCAGCCGACGATCCGGATCTCGTGAACACATCACTTACCGATCCATATAATCCAGCACATCTGATCTGAGTCAAGCCTCCCCTGGGCTGCAAGACAAAGATCGTGCTACGTGACCTCTTCGGGGTAAACACTTCCATCCCGAAGGCGAGCGTTATCTCCAGGGTGCACTCCGGGGAAAAACATATTTTCTCCCGAAAGCCCTAATTATCCGCAATGTAACACCCCGGAAATTCGAGGTTTCCCATATTGTAATTTAATGTGTGATTTGACGATTTTACCCTTGTGAATGGTATGGTCAATTGATGACTTTTTGATTGGTGAACTAAATGAACTTTGACCTATGACCGTGACGTAGTTCGGGACGTCACGAGTTCATAGACAGGTGGCACGTCCAATTCGGACGATCAGGGTAAAAGTTATGACTATCGGAAGTTCAGGGGCATTACCGTAATTTGGACTCTCGGGGGGAAAATGTTGACTTTTCGTTTGACAACTAATTTTCAGTTGACTCAAGGACCGTTGGGTAGGCCTCGACGTCCTGAGTCCGTAGACAGGCGGCACGCCGAAATCGGACTTCGTACGAGGAAGTTATGGTCAGAAACGTGAATTCGGGAAGTTCGTGTCTCGGTTTTCGTGTCGAATATTATATTCAGGAAATCTGATTGGAGGACACCTGGTGAGTGACAAGTGTCACTCACCCATTGGCTAGATTGGATCAGATCCACTATTGGATTAATTAACATTTAAATCAGCTTTAAATTCCAGCCCTTGATCTGAAAACCTCCAGATCTGATCTCAGCCCTTGATCTCATTCTGAGATTCAATCTGGGCCGTTCATTTCATTGTGCAGCTTTCCCTCCATTTCTATATATATTTCTCACCCGAACCCACACACTGCCCATTTCATCCATCACACCCGCACTACTCCCTGTCCCTGTGTCTGTGTGTTGCTGGACTCACGGGGAAGGACGGAGGCACGGCGGTGGACGGCGGCAGACGGCGGCGAGGTGAGCCGGCTTCAAAACCCGAAACGGGTTCAAAAACTCAGAAATGGAAGCTTGTTGTTCAGCGTTTGTTGGCATTCCTTTTTGACTCTATTCACTTCTATGGACTGTTAGGAACCTCTAGAACTCAATTGTGTGACCGGAGGTGACCTGAACGGAGTATAAACGGCGACGGGAACCGGGTCTGTTCATCGAGGTAAGCCTTCGATCCTGTCTGTGTTTGTCAATTTTGATTAGCTAGAACCCTTTCTGGGATTGAGACGAGCATCTAGGAACAAACTAGGACTGAAATGGTTGAGAAATGAAGAAATGGCAACCGGGTCATGATCGCGGGTCTGATCGACCCGAGTTGCAGGTTTTCGGGTCAACCCGTCTGAGGACAGCGGTGATGACGTGGCACCCTGTCAGTCTGTCAGGTGACGTGGACCAATCGTGAGCCGACACGTGTCACATGTCAGTGCACAGTCAGCACTGACATGTCAGTGACATGGACCAGTTAGGGACTGCCACGTGTCACTGACATGTCAGTGACGTGGACCAGTGCCGTGCTGACACGTGGCACATGTCAGATCTGACACGTGGCCTGACAGATCAGCGAGGTGGACCAATCGGATGTTGACACGTGGCACCTGTCAGAGTCTGACACGTCAGACCTGACAGCTGTCAGATGAC
Source organism: Prinsepia uniflora (assembly GCA_032719365.1). NCBI lineage: Eukaryota > Viridiplantae > Streptophyta > Magnoliopsida > Rosales > Rosaceae > Prinsepia > Prinsepia uniflora. The sequence continues at coordinate 11,948,604 of CM064873.1, forward strand.
GTCAGCATGACGTCATGCTGACGTCAGCAGTGACGTCAGCGATGACGTCAGCAGGACTGTTCCAGCGTTGACCGCCGCGTTGACCGGCGCGTGGGGGGCGCGTGTGAACAGTGTTTCTGGTGGGACCACCACCATTCTTTAGGTTTCGACGATCCGGATCCAATGGCGGTGGTTTCGGGTCGATCGGAGATCATTAAGTTGGTCAAATTAAGTTTTAATGCCTTGGGAAACGCGTTCGGGCGGCTTTCCCGGGCCGGTTTCGACCTAGGCTTTCATGGTTGAATGTTGGGGGTTTAAATTGACCTTTACGAATACTTGGACTTGACAGGGATTGTACATTTGTACCAGGACGAGGGTATACGTTCGGTTTCTAGCAGGATTGTACTGTGAGTGGACCATTTTCTTAAACCCTTGCGTGCATAAATGTTTTCTGGTTATTTATACTTATTCACATGCTAAAAACAATAATGGTTTTGAGGATATGGAAAATATGGTTATGGCATGTTTCACGGTATTTGGGCTTGAGACCCGTCTGATGAAACTTAATGATTGGTTCGGATTTTATCTATGTATATATATGCCTTGCATGTGGATATCAACAAAATGCATTTGTTACTGCACTGTATAGATCCTTCCATATTGTATTGTCTCCTCCGGCGAGGTACCCCGGAGAGGTCACGGGCGTCTAGTACGTCCAGCGTCTATGACGCTAAGCATCAGGTGATGCTGCATCAGGTGATGCTGTACCCGAACGGGGTTCGGGGATTTAACTCGGAAAATTGAGATCCGAGTGGCACGCGTAGCCTTGTGATTGTGACCTTATTGGACGTCAGGGACGTCAGACATCAGGGATGTCGGGATTGGAGTGTATAGTGCAGCAACTAAAATTATACTTATGGTTTTATTATATGCCTTATGGTTCATATTATATGGTTTATGATTTTGAATTATGATGCACGCATGTTTGGAAAACGGAGGGGTAAATTATATGTTTTACTTATCAAACGATTTCATAAACTTGAGTTTCGGTCCACTCACCTTTAATGTTTTTGATAACCCCTCCAGGTCGGGAAACTGAGGTAGAGGAGGAGCCAGAGGCTGAGGCATAGATCTACATTCTGCGTACCTGATCCCCTGTTGGGCGGTGTACCCGCAGGTTTACTTTAGAGTCGTGCTCGCATCTTGTAATTTTAGTTTTCATCCCTTTTCTGACATTTCGTTTAATTCGGATTTGATGTAAGACTTTAATTTGGTTATTTATGCATTTGATGTTTTGAGGTTAAAATTGGTATGAATTATTGGGTGTCAGACGGGAGCAGGGCACGCCCCCCTGTGGTCCCTGTGGGATCGGGGCGGGTCCTGTCACGCAACATATCATTATCACAAAAACCAGTGAAAAACAGTTGCATTGAAAACCAAATCATTTACCAACACAGGGTCTCAGCCCCAAGTCCCGATTTACTTATAAATCCGAAAATCATCAATATCATCATGTCATCACAAGGAAATACAAATCCAATCAAAATCACAATTCCATTGGGTCTCAAGCCCAAAATATCAATATCACGTAAATCCGTGCAACCGTAAATCCGAGTTGCCACGATCACGTAAATCCATGAAATCAATCACTGACTCATAATCCGAGTCCAAATATCATTTTCAACTTCCTGACTCATAACCCGAGTCAAAACATCATTTTCAATCCGGGCCTAGCCCAAAACATCATTTGCACGTTCCTCGTAAAATGTGCCCGAAAGACTGATTAAAATAATCACAAAATCACGAGGATACCAAAAATTATCAAATTCATCAAATTCACATGTAACTCCAATTCCGAGTCAAAATCATTATTTACTTGGGTTCTCACGCCCACAATATCATTTTTAACCAATTTCATGATTTCTCGAAAATCGTGCCAGAATATAATAATATAATAATCACAAAACCGAGAAATCACCGAATTGAAATACCAATCATGCCAAAGCATATCAAATCATATAATAAAGCATTTTAAATCATATATGCATGCATCACGGTTAGAAAACAAAGTCCACTCACACACACCGTTCAAAACGGTTCGTTTCCGAGCTGCACGTTTTTCCGTAAAATCTGGAAATCACAACTCCTGCCCAAAATCATTATAGAGGGTTACTAACATCTCACAATACATCATATAATTTTCCCCAATTTTTCCGGAATTAAATACGTATTTTAACTCGTAAAACAAAACTTCGGATACGCGGAACATTATCGAAACAATATCCGATTTCACCGAAATCAACGTCAAAATGTTCGTTACACTGAGAGGATCAAAAGTCATGTTGACCTCACCTTGAGACTAGGCCGGACGCGCCCTCATGCGCCGCCGTGAGTGGCTGCGTGTGAAACCCACGCGCCAGCTACAGTGTCATCGTTCATGCCCGTTTGTCTGGTAAACGGGTCGTTTAACCCGCGATCAGACCCGGCTGGTTTTCAGTCAATTCCACACTGTTTTCATCAATTGAGCATTCAGTGAGTTTCGTTATAAGTTCAATTAGGGTTCTGTAACATCAATTACTTGAAACATTACCTCAATCCTCACGATCAAGGATGAACAATCGAAGGGCCTCCGGCCACTGTTCATCAGTCGAATTACCTCAATTCCACAAGATTTCCCCAAATTGATTCATCAAGAAGCTTCATTGATCTCAGGTAAACCTTTCCCCCAACTCAATTGCATCAATCCATTGCTCAATCTTCACGACTCAAACTCGAACATCCGTGCACAGTGCAACCATGGAGTTCGGCCAATCACAACCGTTTTCTTTCAATTGATCCTTCCAGAAGCATCGTGGGATCCTCAGGAACGTAATCCCCAGCTCAATTTCATCCATCGAAGCCTCCAATTCCTCGACACAATCTCGAATTTCCTCCTCTGTCACCAAGTGTGTTCAGAGCCAAAACGTTGCCAATTCTTCGTGTTTTCGATGTGGATCGACTCGTACTGATCTCAGGAAGCTAACTCGAGCTTCAATTCCACTCCTCACGGCTCAATTCGCAACAATTGAATTTTCCCCCCAAAATTTCTAAAATTCGAAACCCAGAATTCCTCACACTCACAACCCCCCGTGTTTCCCTTGTTAGTCCAGTCATTCCAACTCTCATTTTTCTCACAAAAACGGCAGAGAAAGGGAGCCAATTCTCCCAGTTCAATCCCTCCCCAAAATGTGCACGGTTTGAAGAAATTTCAAAGAAAATAAAGGAAAATGGTGGAGAACATGATGATTAGGGGTGATGATGGTGTTTGGAGGGAAACATGGAGCTGGAAACAAGGGATGGGTGACACTTGTCACTCATCCGGATGTACACAGTCACCGGGTACTATTCATTATTATAATATTATTTTAATCTCGGTTCGTTCGGTTAATCGAGCCCGATTCCGTGACCATAACTTCGTCGTCGAATCTCCGATTTCGGCATGCCGCCTGTCGTTGGATTCGCATCGACGAGACCTACGTAACGGTCCTTGGCCCTCGTCCGTTGGACTTCCCGGCCAAAAAGTCAACATTTGGCCCCTACTATGCCAAATTACCAAAATACCCCTCAACTTCCGAACATCATAACTTTCTCTACGAATGTCGGAATTGAACGTGCCACCTGTCTATGAACTCGTGACGTTCCGAACTACGTCACAGTCATCGGCCAAAGTCCATTTGACTGCCCGAACTAAAAGTCAACATTTTACCCACGCTAGGGGCAAAACGGTCATTTTGCACGTTTCGTTCGATTTCACTCAACTAATCCCCGATTAGACATTCTAATTCATAATTAATTAATATTCACTCCCGATATTCGGGACGGGTCATTACAAAGAATGTATTTTGATAAATGTTTTTATAAGAAGTCATTTTTGTCCACTCACACCTTTCCTGTTTTGTGACCCTCCAGGCCGTGGTACGACGTTCGGGACTGATCGTGAGGCAGTGACAACAGGAGAAATCCGCGCAAACATCCCTTGTCTGGCAAGCACTGAAGGGGAGTTTCGGCCCTTTAGTTGACTTGTCAGACGGGAGCAGGACCGGGCACGGTTGTTGACGTCCAGTTGGGACGGGTCCTGTCAAATTGGTATCAGAGCATTTGGTTCTTGATTTTTGTTGATACGTCATGCCTCCGAGTCGTGCGTCCCGTACACGGTCTGAAGATGGGAGGGGCGAGAGTAGTGTTAGTAAAGGCCCAGATATTGAGCAAGCTCGACAATTGGGAGCCACTGTGTTTCGTGGTGATTCGGGACCGGATGGTGCCGAAGATTGGCTTACACGATTGGAAAGGATTTTTGAGGTTATGATATGTCCCCTGGAGGGCATGGTACCCTTAGCCACTTTTCTTTTGGATGGCTATGCTTACAGGTGGTGGCATAGTTTACAGTGGACTGGCTGGGATGCCCGTACCTTGGCATGGGATGCATTCCGAGAGCGATTTTTGGATCAGTTTTATCCTCGCTCATTTCGGAACACTAAGGAGGTTGAGTTTCTCCAATTGCAGCAAGGGAATCGGTCAGTGGTCGATTATGAACAGCAATTTTTGCACTTATCTAGTTTCGCTCCTCTGTATGTGGCTACAGAGGAGGATAAGTGTCGAAGGTTTGAGCAGGGATTGAGGAATGAGTTACGAGGTGTTGTAACTGTTGGCTCGTATTCTACCCTGAGGGAATTATCGGATGCTGCTATCCGAGTGGAGGCTACTATTTTACCTGTGCCGGAACAATCTTTGGGCTCCGGACGACGCCGAGAGCATCAGGATACTGAACAGATGAGTCAGGATACAACGAAGCGAGTTAGCCTTCATACTCTTGTGTCACAATCCTCGGTAGGCGTTCATTCGGGTGGAACTTCAACCCAGTCGACAAGTAAGCGGCGTGGTGGGGCAAGTCGCCTCAGCACTGCCACTTGTCACTTTTGTAGGAACCTTGGACATTTGCGAAGGAACTGCCCCGATCGACTTGACTGTAGGTCAAAATAATTGTATTGATACCTTGTAAATGGTTTGTATTGTCCATTTGTGTTGTAATATTGTATCATGTGTTTTGGGTGTGTCGGACTAGTATGGGTCCGGATGGTTGTTTTTGTTCACAGTTTGGTTTGTAGATGGGCGTGTTGGGCCCAGAATAAACTTGACCCGGGGATGAATATTGGTGTTATCGTTTGGGATCATCCTTGGTTTTCCCTAGGTGGGATGGCAAGGGTAGATATGAGGTAATCAGTGAGAACCCACAGTCGCGGCATGTCTCGTCGTTGACTGAACTTTCTAATTATGGGCGTTAGTTGTCAAACGTTGTGACAGTACGCGAATTAGATGAGGGTGTCAGACCTTGTGGTTCCTAGTAGTTAACCGTGTGGATCCTAGGTGGATCGGGTTTGTGATGTCATGGACATTGGGCATTGTGACGATCTAGGATCGTGATGTTCATGGTCAGCTGACGTCGTGATGGATCTGGACCGTAATCCTGATGATCCAGTTGGGTAGAGAGTTTGTCACTCTTACTCCGGTATGTGAGTCGTAAATGACGGGGCTGAATTTCTTTTCGAAGTGGAGCCCTTTTGTGGTATGTTACTCAAGTGAGTAGGTTTCCGAAGTGATCGGATTTTGTCAACCTTAACCGTGTGGTTGTTGGATTGGCTTTCTTATGAAGTCAACCGAGTATAAAAAATGGGTAACTGATAGGTTCGGTTTTGGTATGTCCGAGTGGACGTGAACGAGATTTTGGGTTTTGGAATCGAAGTTCTGGGTGACGATTGAGGATTCGATTTTAGAACTTGAAAGTGGAATACTGGATTTGGGTGCGGAATGATTATTCCAAATGCTAGCTTACGGAATAATGATTTCGGATTCGGATTTGGACATGAATTAAAAATGTGATGTGTGGGTTCGGATTCGGGATTTCTTACGAAATTGCGGATTCGAATTTGGAATTGGAACTAGTTGATGGGTGGAGTTTCGATTTGTCTCTTGTTGGTTTGGGCGAATGGACTCCATTATTGGAACGTGTTTGGCTATGACCTAGGTGGTTGTAGTCTTGTCAATGGATAGATGGGTGTACCTTGTTTATGGTTTGGGGTACGATACTTTGCAGACTTGTGGTGTCGGGCGACGGTATACGGATTATACCAGTAGTACGTTGGTGAACGTGTTAGTAGTCGGCTTAATCCTGATACCATTGGATGGGTTGTGAATGTGAACTGGACATTGAACACGATGCACTGGGCAGAGTGATTATGATGATTTCAGTGATTGTTTGAGCAGGTGCTCTGATTCGTCCGGGAAAGTTATGGATCCATGTTTTGTGCCTGATTTTAAGGGATGAGTGACACTTGTCACTCATCCAAGTGTGTCCAGTCACCGGGTACTGTTCCTAATAAAATATTATTTTATTCCCGGTTCGTTCGGTTAATCGAGCCTGATTCCGTGACCATAACTTCGTCGTCGAATCTCCGATTTCGGCATGCCGCCTGTCGTTGGATTCGTATCGACGAGACCTACGTAACGGTCCTTGGCCCTCGTCCATCGGACCTCCTGATCAAAAAGTCAACATTTGGCCCCTACTATGCCAAATTACCAAAATACCCCTCAAATTCCGAACATCATAACTTTCTCCTCGAATTTCGGAATCGGACGTGCCACCTGTCTATGAACTCGTGACGTCCCGAACTACGTCACCGTCATCGGTCAAGGTCCGTTTGACCGCCCGAACTAAAAGTCAACATTTTGCCCATGCTAGGGGCAAAACGGTCATTTTGCACGTTTCGTCCGATTTCACTCAACTAATCCCCGATTAGTCATTCTAAATCATGATTAATTAATATTCGATCCCGATGTTCGGGACGGGTCCTTACACTGGCAATGTAAATTATGGGTTTTTGTAAGGTTCTTTTGGTCTTTTACTGGTGTTTGTGAGACGGAAGCAGGGTTCACCTCGGTTATCGGGGTGATAATCGAGGTGGGTCCTGTCAATTGGTATCAGAGCATAGGTTTACGGTTTGTGTCTGTTGCGAGGTTATGTTTAGGTCATTTTACTGACTCTATGCCTCTTTAAGCGTGCGATCGACCATGCCTTCGAGACGTGAGCCCCCTCTAGGACCTGAAGACGAAGCGGCAAGAAGGACGGAGAGTGCTACGATCGAGCGAGCCCAGCGGCTCGAGGCTACGCTGTTTAGTGGTGGGGCAGACCCTGAGGAAGCCTACAAGTGGATTACGAGACTCGAGCGGATTTTTGCAGCAATGCGATGCCCACTGGAGGATCGGGTGTTACTAGCTATCTTTTTATTGGACGGCGCAGCGTATGAGTGGTGGTCACCCTCGATTTTTCAAGGTGGGACGCCCACACAGTGACCTGGGAGACGTTTAGGGAGCGATTTCTGGATCAGTATTACCCCCGGTCATTCCGTGATGCCTAGGAGGCTGAGTTTCTGCAACTCTAGCAGGGGAGCATGACGGTGGCTGAGTACGAACAGAAGTTTCAGATGTTGTCTCGCTTTGCTTCTGCGTTTATGGCTACGGAAGCCGAGAAGTGCCGTAGGTTTGAGTTGGGCCTGCGAGGCGAGATTCGAGCCATAGTGACGGCTGGATCGTTTGCGACCCTTCGAGAGTTGTCGGATGTTGTAGTGAGGGTAGAGGCTAGCTTGTCGATATGACGCCGAGAGCCACCTTTTTCTGGAACTTCGAGCCAGAGGACCCCAAAGAGGGGCAACTACTGTGAGGCCTCATCCGCGGGTGATGACCGTTTTGGCAGACCTGGTAGTTTCCAGAGTTCAAAGTTCCATGGACACCGAGCACAGCCGACTCCGCAAACCAATGCGACATCTGTTGCATCCACAGGGAGACCGAGTCGTGGACCTAGTCAGGATGTTTATTACTACTGTGGAGAGCGAGGACATTTCCGACGTGAGTGTCCGTTACCCCAGGAGGGTGGCCTAGGCCGAGGAGCGGCGGAGCCAGGACGAAGCACGGCTTCAGCTTCAGGGACAGCAGGCACCAGAGGAGGTGGTGGTGCCACTAGTAGTTTGAGGGGATGTGGCAGATCTTCAAGACCCCAGGCCCGAGTGTTTGCGATGACTCAGCAGGAGGCTCAGTTAGCACCCGGTGCCGTGACAGGTACTTTTACTATCCTTGAACGTGTTGTACACATTTTTGTTGGATCCCGGGGTAGAGTTTAGGATTTTCCCCTAGGTGACTTAGAGTGACGAGGTTGAGGACTACGGTTTCGTTGAAGGATGACATAAGGAATTGGAAATGAGTGACTATAACTGATCGATATGAGGTTATTGAAGAGAACCCACAATCTAGGAGTGCCTTTAGGACTTTGTTGATTGTTTCGACGGGGAGGTCGACTCGTAGTTGAGTTACCTTAGGATTTCCTACCGACCAAGAGACCGGGAGTCTGGGAAGGACTTTGCGTTGGTTTTCGGAAGGTGTAGGTGGATGTACGTGAGGATGTACTCTATGAACTTTGTTTGGGTACTCTAAATGAGGTATTCTAAAATACCTTTGTTTCTTTAAGTTCGTAGAGTTTCCCTTGCGTACACCATGAAGTTTTAGTTGGTAGTTTTGGGCGAAGGTATGTTCGAGTCAAGAAAGTGTACGTTGAGTAAGTTGGATTGGCAGGATACTTTGGACACCAGGTAGGAGACCCAGGTGTGGGGTACGAAATGTGGAATTTCGGGACGAAATTCTTTTAAGGAGGGTAGATTGTAACGACCCGTTTCGGGAGTGGGGATTAGCGAAGTGGTTAGTGACGGATTAGCTAAGTTAATCGGTGCTTGGTAGGCTACTTTTGGCACTGAATGACGATTTTGCCCTTGGAATGGGCAAATGTTGACTTTTAGTTCGAACGGTCAATTGGGCATTGACCGATGACCGTGACGTATTTTGGAACGTCACGAGTCTGTAGACAGGTGGCACGCCCGATTCCGACATCCGAGGAGGAAGTTATGATGTTCGGAAGGTTGAGGGCACTTTCGTAATTTGGTTAAAAGAAGGGAAAACGTTGACTTTTTGCACGAGAAGGATTTCACACGTAAACAGATGACCGTTAGGTAGATCTCGTTGTCCTGAGTACAACGACAGGTGGCACGCCTTTATCGGACATCGGATGAGTGAGATATAGGTCTAGAAAGTGAGGGGTAAAATCGTAATTTGCATAGTTAGGGGTATTTTGGTCTTTTTGCATCTTGGGAAGTGTGCCAATCTGATAAGGACAAATGGACAGTGCTTATTGGATATTTTTGGGCTTGGGCCACCAGGTGTGTGACACTTGGCTGTTTTCTGGTGGCTTCTAGCGACTACAAGGTTTAAATTAAACGGGTTGTGTTGGTGTTAGTCGTGCTTTGAGAGGAAAACAGAGGACTGAGAACAGGGAGGAAATCGATCGATTGCAGGGAGTGTGCGAGGCTTTGTGACCCGGTTAGTGTGAGCAGAGACTAATTGAGAGAGTGGTGAGTGGTTTTGGGTGAAGGTTGGGAAAGTAAACAGTTGGGAGTGGTGGAGGAAATCGCAGAAAAACAGAGAACCACCGTGCACGGCTGTGCACCTCAAGTGATCAAACCATCGAATTGAATTCGTGGTGGTGTTCAGTGACCGTAGAGGAGTCGAGTGGACCCAGAGGGACACGGCGGCGAGCACCACAGAGGCCAGAACGACGATGAGGTTTCTTTATCCTCTGTTTTTCAGTTTGGTTTCAAACTTAAAGTCGTGGGTTTAGGAGCTTAGTCGAGCTGTTCTAGGGGTTCTAATGAGTCTAGTGAGTTGTCTTTGAGCTCTGGGAAACAAATTTGTGGCTGGAAGGACAGCGGGTGGCTGGGAACAGAAACAAGGGTTTTTTTGGGTTTTGTTCGAGCTTTGGGGAGGTGAGAGTTAGGCCGTGATGTCATGATTTCAGGTGTGGAATAGGTTTCCAGGAAGAGGACGAAGTTTTTGGGTTTAAAAGGAACGAAAACGGATGGGAAACGGCGAAGAACCGCCCTCGCGGGTTCAGACCGGCCGAACGGCTGAGGAAGACGATGAACAGTGGTTACTGTTCAGGCGCGTGAAGCCCACTCGCAACCCCTTTGGGCGGCCCGTGAGGGCGCGTGTGGCAGAATCCGGGGAAGTGTCCAACATGGGTTTTAATCTAATCGTTGTAACGAACCTTTTGGGACAAGTTTCGAGACGTTCGGACATCGTCTCGGGTTAGTTTCGAGTGTTCGAAGGTTTAGGGTTTCGTTTAATTACGTTTGAAATTCCGGGGAAATTGGGGAAAATAGGATAAGCTTAGTCGAAGTGTTAGTGACCCGTTTTGGTGAACTTTGACAGGTCGGGAAATTTCCAAGGCGACCGAGGAACGTACGGGACGCGAGTGACGTGCCCGGGAACTGTGAGTGGACTCTTTCTTTCTAACCGAGCATGCATAACTATTTTTATCTACCTGTTTTATGGTTTTAAATATGATTTCATGATTATTGATTATTCTATATCTGTTTTACATAATGACACGTTTTTCGAGGCGTTGACGTATTTCAGCACGTTTTACGAAAAATGCTTGATTTATGATTTGATGCTATGCTTTTGGGGTTTCAATCCATCATGGGTTTTCGATGATTCTAAATGGATTTTGAGACACGGTTTAATAATCAAGGTTTTCGGTTTTAGAATCGGATTTCGGAAATCGAGGTTTGGTTTTAAGCTTGAAAGGGGATTTCCGAATTTGGGTTCGGAATGACGGTTCTGAACGCCGGAATGGCTTCGGAATAGTGATTTCGAATTCGGATTTGGATATGGATTTAGAAATGGTTTTCAAACGGTTTTGGATTGGATTTGCTGGATCTGGTTATTGGGTTTAAAGAACCGGGTTATGATTGACGAGGGACGGGCCCAGATTGGGTTTAAAGACCCGGATTGAGTTTAAAGACTCGGGAGTTTAAAGACTCGGATATTATGATTTTCCCCCGTAGGCCTGTTGAGTTTAAAGACTCGGGAGTTTAAAGACTCGGATTATATTGAGGCCTGGATTGAGTTTAAAGACTCGGGAATTTAAAGACTCGGATAGATCCAGCAGGTTTGATCGGATGATGATGATTGGTATTTTATGATTTATGATACTGTTTATATGATGATTACTATGTGATTTATAAATGTTTTTCAGATATGGGTTATGCATGCATGTTTTTAAAACGGAGGGCAAAATCTTGGTTTGTTTATAAACTGTTTTGGAACTGTTATTTCTTTTTAGTCCACTCACACTTTTCTGGTTTTTAAATGCCCTCCAGGTCGTGGTGCTAGCGCTGGGGCTGACGTTGAGGCATAGTCAGAGGCATAGAGTTATCCCGGAGTTTTACCGGAGTTTCCGTTATGAACTTTTCCGTGTGCGTGTAATCAACTTTAGTAGGATTTCGGTTTTCCTTGTTTTGTACTATGCTCTGTATGACTGTTGACTAGTTGGATTTTGAATTCTCACTGGTCTGGCAATGTAAATTGTGGGTTTTTGTAAGGTTCTTTTGGTCTTTTACTGGTGTTTGTCAAACGGGAGCAGGGTTCACCTCGGTTATCGGAGTGATAATCGGGGTGGGTCCTGTCACGTAGGTTTAGAATACTTTTTCATATATAAGTCAAATAACTCAAACAACTTATCACTCACATTAGCCATTTCCCTGGAGGCAATACCGTCCAACATCTTATAACGGAACTCCACAAACTGAGTTTTGTATCGAAGATCCAAAATTATAGGAATAGAAAGGATCAAGCTACAGTCTTTTCAATACTTGTAAAACTTTTACAACATTCCTATGGTCATGGTCCTCATAAAACTATCCAAATCTTCCTTGGTCTTTCTCAAAGTATCTTGAACAACAAGAACTTAAGGAAAATACAGATTTGATGTGGGATATTGTGTGCCAGAAAATAAGCAAGTTACATCATAAAACACCTTGAGAAACTTACAGAATTTCTCCACCTTATCCTACTCATCTTGAGAGAGATGATGCTTATAATTAGAGTCACTCAGTTGTAAATGAAGAAATGCACGCTGATAATAAAGAGCATCATCAAGCGTAAGAAAAGTGGAATTCCATCTAGTTGGTACATCTTGACGTAAACCTTGCTTACATTCTAAGGACACTTGTGATGCACAATCTAAAAACTTTTGTTTCCTCATATGTGAACCTCTAACATACTTAATGCTCTCCCTTATTTTTATCACAGTATTATCAATTTCTTCATACAATCTTACACAATTAAATTCAGAATGTGTGCACAACAACGAATATGAAAATAGTTTCCATTCATTAAAAGTGCATCATTCAAAAGAAGTTGTCTTTTCAACAAGTCAACAAAACAATCATTTGCACCAAAATCCAAAAAGTTGTATGACACGACTCGATATACGACTCGACTCGACTCGACGTGAAACCCGCACGGAATTAACTCAAATCAACCCGACTCGATAAAAATTGTTAGAATTAATCCGAGTCTAATTTTAATTATTGTTAGAATGATATTATAGGTTTTGACACGACTCGATATACGACTCGAGTCGATATACAACTCGGGTTAAATAATTTGGTTAATTATGTATAGATTAGGGTTTAATTCTTTAATTTTGTGCCCAAAATCCAAGAGTTAAACCACACCTCGTACGATTTTCCACCATTATCTCACACCCTCCCAAAAACTTTCTATATCTTACCGTTGAACCTCAAACAATACGGATTTTATTTTTCATTTTATAGAAAAAAAATTCAATTGTCACTAAATATAATATTTATATTTTTATACATATATAATATTAGTATATGCATAATATAATAAAAGACCCAAGAGGCCAAAGAAACCAAACACTAAGGAGCACATGAGGCAAAGAGAGTCATATTAAGAACATAATGTTGTTTTAAATTATTTAAAGGATTTTTCAGTAAAAATAAATTGATAGCAAGGTTTTAAATAAAAATAAAAGTTGTCAAGAGGTACCAATGATTTACTCAAAAATATAAGTTAAAAAATAAAGTATCTCACTTACAAGATAAAAAATATATTTAATTAAAATATCGTATACGAAACAAAAATAATATTAACAGGAAATTTATATGTGATTAAAAAGAAAATTAATTTTAAATAAATAATTGAAAGCTAAGAGTAAAAACTAAAACATAAATAAAAATTGTAAGTTTTGCTCAAAAAAAAAAATTGAAAGTTATAAGTTAACCAGTCATACAGAAACATATGAACTATCACCAAAATTTTAATAAAATAAAGAGAAAAAAATAATGGGTGGATTGAAAAATTAAAACAAAGAAACATGTGAAATATCACCAAAATTTCTCAGGCCTTTTGCCAAATTACCAAAAATATTCCACAAAATCTCGTTTTTGCCCAAAGTCAACTTCCTTAGTTCCCCTTGTGGCAAACTCCATAAAAAAAATACCGAAGGCTAATACCGGAGTTTACTTTCCTTCTCCCAAAACCCAAAATTCAACGCGTAAAACCCCGCCTTCTGAGACAGAATCGCCAATAATCCATCATTCATCACTGAAATCTATAAAGCCATAAACCCAGCAACGCACAAACAAACTTTCAATTCTTCATAAAAAAATCTCCAAAAGCCCTCAGAGGAGAAACCATGACCTTACGCAGCGGGTTTCCGCTGCTGCACCAGCAATTCAAGGCTCTGTTCAGGAAGAACCTCCTGCTCTCATGGCGGAACAAGAGGGCCACATTTCTCCAGCTCTTCTCCTCCTTCTTCTTCATCTTCCTCATCTTCTGCATCCAGAAGGCGATCGAGGCTCGAAACGCGTCGTCCACCGCCTACAAGAGCGTCACAGACCCTCCGCCTTTGGCCGCCCCGCCGATCCCGCCATGCGAGGACAAGTACTACATTAAGACGCCGTGCTTTGACTTCCTGTGGAGCGGCAATGAAAGCGCTAGGATTAGGCGGATCGTCGGTGCTATCATGGATAATAATCCGGGACGGCCAATTCCGTTGAGCAAGGTAAGGAGGAATTTGGATTATTATTGCGTAAATTTACCGTGTTTGGTTGTTCACAAAATGGGAGAGACAGTTTTGATATTTCTTTCTACTTGTGAAAATGATGGGAATTTTGCATTACTTAGCCACGTCAGCTGAGTCAGAACTTAATTTCTCCTAGTCATTGTTGAGATTTTTTGGAGCTCAAAAGTGCATAAAATTTGTTTGATTGACCAACTAGACTTAACAAATCTCTTACTTTTATTAATACACATGCCAGATAAAGATTTAGAAACTTAGACAGGATTCATGGGTGAATACATTTTTAATAAAAGACGTATAACTAAGAACATAATTTTGAAATGGTCTTTTCATCCCCAGAATATCGTCTTTGAATTTTTGGATTTATACGCAAAGCAAGAATAAAGAAGGGTCTTCTCTTCTAATGCTTGGTACTTCATGTTTAGTGTAGAAGGGCTTGTGCTGTGACTTAGAGAATCACTTTGACAGGATAGAATAGTGTTTAGAACTTTATATGCCATCTTGAACAGGAAAAAAAATTGATGTGAGAAGTCTGAATATTAAAACTCCTGTAATAACTCGTCATGTCTTTTTTTTTTCTTCCACTGCAGGTGAAATCATTTAGAACAACAGCTGAAGTGGATGCATGGCTGTATAGTAATCCTATGTATTGCCCAGGAGCTCTGCATTTTGTGGAAAGAAACACCACCGTTATTAGCTATGGCATACAGACTAATTCTACTCCTGTTGCAAAAAGAGGGAAATTTGAAGATCCCACTTTCAAATTTCAAATTCCACTTCAAGTTGCTGCAGAGCGTGAAATAGCTCGATCTTTGATAGGAGGTATATGTTTTTCTTTTTTATTTTTTTTAATTTTTTTTTTTAATTTTTTATAATTACAGTCTTGTGTTATTTGCAGAAAGTCTTACTTTCATAATTATGACCTTGACCTTACCACTCTTATCATCACTTGATCAGTTCCAAACTTTAGCTGGGTTGTTGTGTTCAAGGAATATGCACACCCTGCTATGGAGCTTTTCTCTGCGTTGGATACAGTAGGACCAACCTTCTTTCTTGCGACTGCCATGTTTGGTTTTGTATTTCAAATGACGTCTTTAATCACAGAGAAAGAACTGAAGCTTCGACAGGTGATTCATTTAAGAAAATTCACATTAATGCATGGTTCGGTCCTGTTAAATTGGTCTGCGTATTACTAGTATGCTGTTCTTTTCACGGAATCATATAGTTATCTAGTGTTTTATTTGTTTTGCTCTGCAGGCAATGACAATGATGGGTCTTTACGATACTGCATATTGGTTCTCATGGCTCACATGGGAGGGAATTATTACACTTCTCTCGTCACTTTTCATCGTTCTCTTTGGAATGCTGTTTCAGTTTGATTTTTTCTTAAATAACAGTTTTTCTGTCTTGTTCCTTGTCTTCTTTCTTTTTCAACTCAATATGGTAAGACTGTTTCTTTCAATTACTTGTTTTCATGTTCTTTTTTAATCAAGACATCCTTATAATAATCGCTGATCATCCTCTCTTACATTTATTGCTAGCTTGGCTTTGCCTTTATGTTGTCAGCCTTCATTAGCAAATCTTCCTCCTCCACAACTGTGGGTTTCTCTATATTTATTATTGGTTTTATGACCCAGGTAAGATTCCTCAGTGGAAGATTTATAGATTAGGAGTTGTTGGTTCAATGGTAATAACATAATCCATTTTTTGTCGCAGCTTGTTACTGCTTTTGGATTTCCCTATTCTGATAGCATCTCGAAGACCTATCAAACGGTCTGGTCATTATTCCCACCTAATCTTCTTGCCAAAGCTCTACAGTTGCTCGCTGGTGCAACCTCCACTCCTCAAGATATTGGCATTAGCTGGAGTGGAAGAACAAAGTGTTCACCAAATGATGATGAATGTGTTATAACAATTGTAAGTAAATACATTGATCCCCAAACTCAAAACAATAGCTTATAAATGTTCTACTTATTAATGTTTTCGTTTAAACTTTGGTAGAATGACATTTATGTATGGCTGGTGGCTACATTCTTCATTTGGTTTGTTTTGGCTATCTACTTCGATAATATCATCCCAAACGTCTCTGGTGTGAGAAAATCTGTGTTTTACTTTTTAAATCCTGGGTACTGGATAGGGAAAGGTGGAAACAAAGTGGAAGGTAAGTAAGACTAGAATTACGATTGTGCTTGAGATTCAACATTTGATGGCACTTATGGCTTGATGCTCTTTTATCTCTCTCTTCGTAGAGGGTGGTATTTGCAGTTGCATAGGTTCAGTTCCACCGCAAGAGCGAGTTACTGCAGATGATGAAGACGTCCTGGAAGAGGAGAACATTGTAAAACAGCAAACTAGGGAAGGCATTGTAGAACCAAACATTGCAGTTCAGATACGAGGACTTGTAAAGACATATCCAGGGACCACAAAACTTGGCTGCTGTAAATGCAAGAGGACCTCACCTTACCATGCTCTCAAGGTAAAGAACCTTTCTTGAGTTTTAGTTCACTGAGGAACTTGAGCTATTAAAAGTACTTCGCCTTCCATCACGTGGCCTGCCACAGAATTGTCCCTCTGAGGTAAACCTATGGATGTTTCATGATTTTTTTTTATTAGTTGTCAAAAAGCTAGACCAATACATGTAATGGAACAGCGTACAAGTTCTGTATTTTAATGTAGTAACGATTGATTTCTTACTAATAACCATCAGGGTTTATGGGTGAACTTTACCAAGGATCAGTTGTTTTGTTTACTTGGACCCAACGGAGCTGGGAAAACCACTGCAATTAATTGTCTAACTGGCATCACGCCAGTGACCGGTGGAGATGGTAATAATTTCGTTATTTTTTTTAGTTCATCAATATAAAACTTCTGGGTTGAAATTATAACGGAAATTATAAACTTGCATTGTCTTGTTCACAGCATTGATTTATGGATATTCTGTCCGAAGCTCTGTTGGCATGGCAATCATTAGAAAAATGATTGGAGTTTGTCCACAGGTGAACTGCTCTCACTCCCCACACGTGTCTGCACGTATGTGCCCACACACACACACACACACACATGAGCATGTATGTTTAGGCATGTACATCAGTTGCACCTGAATTATTCAAGAATGTGCAAGTTACATAGTTTTCGTCATACTGCATTAACTTATTGAAAAAAATTAGACTTGTCTGCATGTTGTGTCTATTTGCAGTTTGATATTCTTTGGGATGCATTGTCTGGGCAAGAGCACCTCCACCTGTTTGCTAGTATTAAAGGCCTACCCCCAGCTTCAATCAAATCGGTACGTGCCATGCTAATCTTTCAAGGAATAGTTCTTCCCTACCACTGATTGTGTACTAGTACAAACGATGATGAGGAAGAAAAATTCCATTAGTAGGGGTTTCACACTTTCACATGCTTTCTTTGAAGATATTGGACCATGGGATCACAAATATACTTCCAATTTTTTTTTAACCCATGTAGGTTGCTAAGAAGTCATTGGCAGAGGTGAGGCTCACAGAGGCCGCCAAAATGAGAGCTGGGAGTTATAGTGGAGGAATGAAACGTCGCCTCAGTTTTGCAATAGCCCTTATTGGTGATCCAAAGTTTGTCATATTGGATGAACCGGTATGGAAACTAGTAGCTTTTTTCTTTATTCCTGCTGTAATAATTAAATATCACTATAGTTCATCACTTATCAATAGAAAAAGTGGGTTTTTGCATAGGAAACAAGACAAAATCTTCTATGAAGATTAGCTTGAATTCATCTACTCACACAAGAGTTGAGACAATAAGCCTCAAATTGAATTTGTTAATAATAAAACATTAATTTAAGCTACATGCCTCATAATCAGCCCTTAAACTAAATGACCAGTACAGTCCTGTTTATGTGGTTTAAGTTTATGATCTACAGACAACTGGTATGGATCCAATAACAAGAAGGCATGTGTGGGACATCATTGAGGATGCAAAAAAAGGGCGTGCAATTGTCCTAACCACTCACTCAATGGAAGAAGCTGACATTTTAAGTGACAGGATAGGAATAATGGCAAAGGGCAGGCTCCGTTGCATTGGAACTTCAATCAGGCTGAAATCACGGTTTGGGACTGGTTTTATTGCTAATGTGAGCTTCACTGGAAGCACAAATGGACACAAAGTCCACCAAACAGGGATGCAGTTGCTACGCCTCACCATGAGGCCGTGAAGCAGTTCTTTAAACATGTAAGCTAATTTCTGAAAATGGTTTATGTTTTATATACACACATAAAGGTTGATTTCTAAAGGGGTAAAGTTTTGACAGCATTTGGATGTTTTACCAAAGGAAGAGAACAAAGCCTTTCTGACTTTCGTTATTCCTCATGACAGAGAGGGGCTTCTGAAGGTAATCAACTCACTTTTCATTTTTTTGTATATCTTTATAGCAACTTTTGCCTTTCAATATAATTGCAATTTTTCTGTATTGGAACCTGATCGAAAAACATTAGCAAAGTGTCTAATACTCCTCGGATGCCAACTAATAAAGCAAAATGAAAACTTTCACGGTCGCTTTATTTTCAGGAGAATATAACTTTTATGTTGAAACCGACAATATTTGATTGGTTCAATAATAAAATAGTGTAATGCTGCTTTTGTTTTTTTTATTTGTTTTTATTACATTGTACACCTGCATTTGCCATGATGCTTCAAGTGTTTTAATTAATTTTCATGTTACCCTTTGCAATATTTGGGCGGCCACAAAGGCAGTTGGTACATCTCCGCGAATAAGAGTTGTCCTCACATTCATACAAAGTATTCTCATTTTTCAAATATGATTAGTAGAAGAAAATATTATGAACACATGTTCTTAACAGATGGAAGTCTTTGTGATTTTCGAATGTTCTTATCCCTTTGGCTTTATAATCTTCCACAGAAGTTTTTTGCGGAGCTGCAGGGCAGAGAGAGTGAATTCGGTATCTCAGACATCCAACTTGGTCTTACAACTCTTGAAGAGGTTTTCCTGAATATTGCAAGGCAGGCAGAGCTTGAAACTGCCACAGCTGAGGGGAGGTTGGTCACTCTCACTTTAACATCCGGAGCCTCAGTAGAGGTAAGCACGATTCATCTCCTTTTATATTCTTCTGTAGCAAGATACCATGGCAATGTCTGTAAAATCATGAGTATTTCAATAATTATGCAGATACCGGTAGGAGCTAGGTTTGTGGGGATTCCGGGAACAGCATCTGCAGATAATCCAAGAGGGATTATGGTGGAAGTTTACTGGGAGCAAGACGATTCTGGTGCCCTCTGCATATCTGGCCACTCACCTGAGACTCCAATACCTCCTAATGTTGAACCAATGCTTTCTTCTACTGCAACTTCACGCAGGAATTCGTTGGGTCGGTCAAGATCAGTTCGCGGAATTGTGATTCACCCCGACCAAACCAGTAACAGCAATCCCCATTGATACTGTTACTTATAAGTTTCTAGAGGTACATATTATTTTGTACGTTTACCGGGTATACCATCATTTGAAGCACACAGCTATTGTCACTCTTTTAAATAATAGTTTTCAGAAATTTCACGTACTTCGCAAATATAGCGAATCTTGTTATAATGTTATATACTTCTCGTTTGTTTGTGTTCTTTTACAGTTCAACGAGTAAACCAAAGTAGCTTTAGCTTAATCAACATATAACACATTCAAACTTAGAACTTGTCTTGTATAGACTATAGAGATTTGGGACCGTTGACATTTTTAAAGCATTCTGATTGTACTATGAACTTTAGATATTCTATTCATCGTCTGCCTCTACAAAACTAGTTGAGCCTTGTACCTTGTTATTAAAATCTCCCAAGAAAGTGCAGAGATACATGGAAGCTTCTTCAGAGCTCCAGATAGAAATTATATGCTTTTAGATACTCCCAAGGCTACCGGCCAAGACTCTGATGCGCTTCAAACGCGTATGCAAGTCTTGGTCTTCTCTCACCCTCAACGCTTCCTTTGTCAAATGCCCATTGGAACTTCCACCGGAACAAAAACACTAACTTCCACCTCACCACCTGGGATGAAGCCACAAGGCAGCAACGCTTCTTTTCTGAAAAAAATCAACCAAGAAGGAACTCCAACACTTGCAACCCCAACCAAGAAGGAACTCCAACACTTGCAACCCACCTTCTAAACCTTCCAACACCACCAACCAACACCGAACGTCTTTACAATGCACTGAATATCAATG
The DNA here is from genome assembly GCA_032719365.1 of Prinsepia uniflora. Taxonomy (NCBI): domain Eukaryota; kingdom Viridiplantae; phylum Streptophyta; class Magnoliopsida; order Rosales; family Rosaceae; genus Prinsepia; species Prinsepia uniflora. The sequence continues at coordinate 11,968,812 of CM064873.1, forward strand.
GCTTAGTCTGTCTTTACCTTTCCAATACCTTATTTCCCTTCCGAACTGACCATAACCATGCTGTTCGTATATTCAATCCCTGCACCCGAGTGTCTGTTATTCTTCCTCATGGTTATCGATGTTACTCATCACTTTGGGTTCAGTCCTCTTACAAACGAGTATAAGGTACTTCAAGTCCAAAGGTTTCGGCCTGTAAACTCTACAAGGAGTATGAGTTATACGTTCAAGATCTTCAGGCTAAGTACAATTTCGTGGAGAAAAAATAGAAGCAAGCCTTAATGATCTCCCTTTTGATCCCCAGAAGTTTGAGTTTGATAGGAGAAGCGTGTGCGCCCATGGAGCCATACATTGGACCTATGGGTCGACAAAAAACATTATCGTAGTTTTTGACGTGGAAGATGAGAGATTCAGAGTGATCCTGCTTCCTGAAGATTATAAATATCATCTTCATAGTTTTAACATTACAGTTGGGAACATAATTGAAGTAGATGGATGCGTGGCCCTCATAGGTGACAAGCAGTTGATGCAACAGCACACAATGGGGTTATGGATTTTGAAGGACTACCAAAACGATGTGTGGGTTGAGGAGACTATCACATTTGCCTTCAGTTGGAGGGAGTTAGGTTACCCTGTTCCTTTCTGTATGATACACACCAGTGAGCTGTTTCTCCAGTCTTCGAAGTTAGTAGACAGGACCTCTCATGCAAGGGTTCTGTTATACAACATGAAGAATAGGAGTTTTATAAGTGAAATGGTTTTGCCACCTAATTTGATACTTTTGAATGATATTCGGTTGAAGTTGCTTGCTACTTATGATGATAGCATTGTTCCCTTAAGATAAGAAGCCCAATATGTTCAATCTTCATCACCAAGCTTCAGTCCGATCAATGGTCGTTGATCTGTTGATCTATTGAATTGAATATTACAATCTATTTCATCATCTGCATTAGGAATGCATTTTATGGAAACTAGCTCACCGTTGGATCAAAATTAACTTAAGTTTCCTCCTGCAAACTAGCTCTTAGTCTAGCCTACTTCACCATCTAGTGTTGACAAATTTCGAGTCTGAAATTCTGAATCTATTTCTTGGAATGCAAGTTGGATGAGATTTTCATATTTGTACCAACTCCAATCTAAAAATTAAAAAAATTCTGAATTTCCACCTCTCAAGTCAAATCTGACATTCAAAGATACATATATTAGTTGTCCCTATTGGCGATCGAACATCAAAGGTGAATAGGACTCCATCGAGGATCAGGCAGAGGAGAATCGAAGAAACGATGCTCACAGGTAAATCTTCAAAACTACAACTTCTTAACTGAATTGAAAAATGAGTCTAGCTCGTATGGTGATTAGATTTAGGGATTCTTCTTCTACTCAAATTCTAGGCAAGGATTGATAAAACAAACTGTGTATGAACATAATTGATTAATGCACTTTATGTGTTTGATAAAATGCCTTAGACGGATTTCTTGTATTTTAGTTTTCTGTTGAGGTCAGAAAATCACTCTGATCCCTTAGTCTCTTCTCATTGGATTCATTGCATGACGTTACAAGGGATATATCAAATTACACTTGCATTCACACACACACACACACACACACACACACACACACACACACACACATATCTTGTGATTCGATTAGCATAGTGACAATGACATCTCCTATTTTTGTGGCTCACTCTTACACGTCACACAATCCTAACATAATTCCTTCACACACATCTCTTACACATTCCTTTTTTTCTTGCTCCATGTACTCACGAGTTGACAGTTAGCTCATTGCCAAGTCAACTGCAAGTGAACAGCTTACCTATCAGAGCCCAACTCTGGCTAGAATTGAGTGTGCCAACGAGGACGCTGGGCCCCAAGGGGGTCGATTGTGAGGACCAGTTCCTTGGAGGCATGGTTAGCAATCCCACATCGCCAGAGGGGATCTGAGGGTTGTGCTTTATATGTGTGAGCACACATCTATCCAACAGGAGGAATTTTGGGAGCTCACTAGTTTTGGAATCCTAGGGAACTCCAAAGTTAAGCAAGTAGGGGTTGGTGCAATTCCAGGATGGGTAACCCACTGGGAAGTTGCACGTGAGCTCCCGTGAACAAAACTGTGAGGGCTGGGCCCAAAGCAAACAATATCCTATTGGAGAAGATTGGGTCGTGACATTACCTTTCAACAGCCCCTTCTAAATTGTTCACTGGAACTACCCCTGCTAACCTTCTTAGGTAGTAGAACCGTTCCTTAGGTAGAGCCTTGGTGAAAATATCAGCCAATTCTTCTTCAGGCCTGCAATACTGGATGGAAATCTCTCCATTCTAGATTGCATCTCTGATGTAATGAAATCGTCTGTTGATATGTTTTGTCTTTTGATGAAAACAGGATTTTTAGCCATGGAAATGGCTAAGATATTATCACACATTAGAGGGAAAGCCTCTAATTGTTCTTCTCCAAGATCTCCTAGGACAAATCTCAACCAAACAACCTGAGTAGTTGCCTCAGAGGCACTCACATACTCAGTTTCTACTATTGAGAGAGCAACACTGTTCTGTTTTTCTGATGCCTAAGAGAACAACCCACTGCCCAATGTGAAAGAATAACCAGATGTGCTTTTCATATCATATTCTAATCCACCCCAATCACTGTCATAGAATCCTACTAGAGTGGCAGCTTCTCCTTTCTTGTATTCAATCCCATAATCCAAAGTGCCTTGGATATTTCTTAGAACCCTCTTAGTTGTCCCAATGTGCTTTTTAGTAGGATTATGCATGAACCTTGACAGTAGACTAGATGCATACATCAAATCTGGTCTTGTGGCAGTTAGATAGAGTAGACTCCCTATGAAGTAAACCCATATCAGTCATTTCATACTTTCCCATCATGTCTTGCTTGAACTCAGCCATCATCTTAGTGTTGTCTCCTGTGTAGATGATATCATCTACATAAATAGACACTATTAAGGTTCCCTCATCTTGTTTAACCTTTAAGTACAAATTAGCTTTACTAGTGCTTCTTTCAAAACCAAAACTCAGCAAATATGAGTCAATCTCCTCATATCAGGCCCTTGGTGCTTGCTTAAGGCCATAGAGTGCCTTTTTGAGTTTATAGACTTTAGCTTCACTACCCTGAACCTCAAACCCTTCAGACTGCTTCACATACACTTTCTTATTCTAGGACCTCATTCAAAAATGCTGATTTCACATCCAGCTGAAACAGTTTCCACTCTTTCTGTGCCGCCAGTGCAACTAGAATTTTATTTGTGTTTAGTCTTGCAACTGGTGCAAAAGTCTCATTGAAATCTATCCCTGATTTCTAAGCATACCCTTTAGCTACCAATCTGGCCTTGTGTTTCTTCACAGATCCATTCAGATTAAGCTTTGTTTTATACACCCACTTAACCCAATCACAAGTTTAGATGTAGGTATTTCCATTAGCTCCCAGGTATCATTCTTTTCTATCATTTGTATCTCTGCCTCCATGGCTTTCTTTCAATTTGAGTCCTTGATTGCTTCTCAATCTAACTGGTGTATGTCAAGCATTCTGCCCTGAACTGCTTGAATCTGAGCTTGATGATGAACTTGAGCTAGAGCTTGAACTAATGTTAGTACAAGACTCAGAACTAGGTGTCACAGATCCATGTAACATAGGTGCATAATCTGTTTCAAGATGATTGTTCCCTGAAGTGAAACTCAAAGGAACATAACTTTGAGCTTCCTCCAGCTTTTCCCAATTCTAGTGACTTTCCTCAATGAAAATCACACTTCTTAACACCATAATCTTCTTGTTTTCCAAGTTGTACACTCTATATCCTTTCTCACAACTCTCATAACCAACAAAGATGCCTTTAATACTAGAATCATCTAGTTTATGTCTGGATTGTTTGGAACATGCATATAGTGATCCAAATACCCTTAGGTGTGACATGCATGGCTTCCTTCCTGAAAATTTTTCAAATGGAGTCTTGTCTTGTACTGCTTTGGTAGGACATCTGAGTAGCAGATACACATCAGTGTTCACTGCTTCCCCCCAAAATTCATTGGGCAGTTTCTTGCTGTGAAGCATAAACTTGACCATTTCAACTATGGTCATATTCTTCCTTTCAGCTACCTCGTTCTATTGGGGGGTGGAGGGGGAATAGGAAACTGTCAATTGCCTTTCAATTCCACTCTCAACATCTGAAACTCAGTTGATAAATACTCTCCTCCTCTGTCACTTCTCGGCCTTTACATCTTAAAACCACTTTGAAGTTGTATCATTGCTTCAAATTTCTTGAAAACATTCAGTACCCCAGACTTAGGCCTTAAGAAATACAATCAACACATCCTAAAGTGATCATCAATGAAATTTAGGAAATAAAGATTTCCTCCCATTATTTCTATCTGCATTGGACCACACACATCAGAGTGTATGAGATCCAAAGGTGAGGATGCCCTACATGCTCCTTTTGTCTCAGAAGAACTAATATGATGTTTTCCTGCAATACAACCCTCACAAACCTCTTTGTCTCCTCATAGGCTAGGAAACCCTATCACCATATTTTTCTTCTTAAGGATCTTAATGCTTGAGTAGTTCAGGTGTCCAAATCTCCTATGCCATAAATTTGAAGCTCTTAGTTTCAGCTCTTCTAGCTTCAGCATTCTCTGGTTCCTTAGTTATGGGATTCACATAGTCCAAAGATAGTTTAAAACACATGCTACCTGTCATAGGAACTCTAGCAACTCTTTGCTTCAAAGTTCCTTCTTTATAGATTTCTACAGACCTGTTTCCAAACACCAAACTGTAACCATGTTCCACCATTTATCCTACACTCAGTAGGTTTTCATCCAGTCCAGGTACAAGAATCACTTCTTTGATGTACTTATCCCTTGAGCAGTAAGTACCAACAAGGAATCTTTTCCTACTACTTGAACAAGATTGCCAGTGCCCATCTTCACCTTCACATTTAGATTCTAATCAATTCCAGTCAATAAAGACCCATGACCTGTCATGTGGTTACTACAACCACTATCCAAATTCCAGATACCTTCATCTTTGTTAATTGAAGCAGAGTGGCAGGCATATAACATATTCCCTTCCACCTCTTCTACTTTATAGGCTAGAGTAGTAACCTGTTTTCCAAGACAGTCCTTGGCCATGTGTCGAAACTTGGAACACTTAAAAATTTAACCTTTCCTCCTTTGTACCAGCATTCTCCCAGTGATACTTGTTTCAATCCTTGCAGAATACCCTTGTGACGTCCCCTCTCTGATTTTCAGAAGGTTTCTCCTGCTTGGCATTTTCCTTGGATTTTTCATTGCTTCAGATCTCCTTGAACTTGTCATTGTTCCAGGTCTTATTTCCTGGTTTGTCTTGTGGCTTCTCATACTTCCATGAATTGGAACTAGACTACCCATGTGACCTATTTGACACTCTCATGCTTGAAAATGCTTTCTCAACCTCATTCTCAGTGTGCATTTCCAATCTCTGGTCAATGCCCTGATTGAGGCAGTAATGCTTTCAACGCTGACTTGGTCCAAATCTCTGGTCTCCTAAGTATTGAGACAATATAGTCATAGGTCTTAGTTAGGCTAATCAGAATTTTCTGAGTAAGTCGTTTCTCAGTAATCTCCTCACCATATGTCTTCATATGATTAACAATAACTAGCAATCTAGAGATATAAACAAAAAAGGTTTCATCATGTTTCATATGGGTATACTCAAAGTCTCTTCTTAGATATTGAAGTTTCGCAGCCCGTACCTTAGGATCTCCTCTGAATTCCTTCTTCAAAACTTCCCACGCATGTTTTACAATCTCTACATTTGAGATCCTTGGGAAAATTTCTTCTAAAACAACATTCTAAATAAGTTCAATGCCTTTGCATTCTTGATCAGATCAACACGGCTCACGTCTGGACTTTCTGAAACTCAACTGATAAATACTCCCCTCATCTATCACTTCATAGCCTTTATATCTTAAACCACTTTGAAGTTCTATCATTGCTTTTAATTTTTTTGAAAACATCCAATACCCCAGACTTATGCCTTAGAAAATACAACCAACACATCCTAAAGTGATCATCAATGAAAGTCAAAAAATAAAGATTTCTTGTCAGGACCCGTCCCAAATCCCCAGAGATTAACGTGGGACGTGCCTGCTCCCGCCTGACACGAAGTGTTAGACCAGGGATAATTCCAATCTCAGCCCCACCGGGGCTTCTAGAGTGTGCTAAGATCCGGAGGAGGAGTGTGATGTCTCGGTCTCTGCTACAGCCTGCATCCGCGATCAACCTGAAGGGCATTAAAAACATCAAAGCTGTGAGTGGACAAAACAATTCCATAAAAGACATTTATGCCCTTCACTAAAAAGCATGCATGTTTTCGAAAATTAGTTATTAAAACCGCTTCTCATACGAAGCTATAACTCAGTAGGGTCTCAACCCAAAATCCAAAATAAGGAAACTCGGAACGAGTCTCATTTCAAATCATAAAACATAGGGTCTCCGCCCCAAACCAGTTTCAGTGAAATCTCATATACATATACATATACATATATAACCCATCCTTGGCATACCAGATGCCAATTCGGGGCACACAACCCCTAGGGAACTAATCCCCGATATCTGTCACGATTTATATATATATATAAGTATGCATACTACTCGGGGTCTCACTCCCAGTCTACCCCCAGGATCTACGACATCTGGGAGGATCTATCCAACATCTAGGATCTACGATGTCTGGATGACTGTCTCCAGACCCAGTCCGAGACTATATCATATCTCCTACTCCTGGAATGTGCTCCGTCTGGGGATCACTCATTCAGGGTAGTGGATCGTGACTCTTCAGGTCGACATTTGGAGGAGACCAATATGCTCATATATGCGGGTATATACATTTTCAAATACTTTCTTTCAAATCACGACTCAACTGGGTCTCATACCCCAATCTCAACAGGATTCCTCGAATCTGATTCAAATCCAATTTCACATGGACTCGAGCCCAAATTCATATTTCAATATGGTCTCAAACTCGAATTCTCATTTCATAAACCACAATTGGGACTCAAGCCCGATACCACAGTTTAATGGGGCCTCAAGCTCGATTTCACAATCAACGGGGCCTCAAGCCCGATATCATAACTAATTGGACCTCAAGCCCGATATTACAACTAACTGGGCCTCAAGTCCGAATTCGTAAACCAACGGGGTCTCGGCCCGATCGTATGACTCAAATGGGCCTCCAGCCCGATTTCTCATTAAATCAAATGGACTCCAAGTCTAGTAGTTTCCAATCAAATAGATCTCACGCTCGATTCCACGTTTTCAAATTCAAAACCTTTCCATCAAATCAGCACAAAAAACACAACACGCATAGGCACGACATAAAACCGAAAACCTCGACGTGCGTGCAAATACGTAAATATTAATTACCACAGACATATGCACTCAAGAAATTCCAAAACATGTATTAAAACAAGTATCAAACATTTATGCATGCATCAATTTAGAAAAACAAGGTCCACTCACAGACCGTCCAAAGTTGCGCCTCGATAAGCGTGCCAATACGCCTTCCCGGGCTAATCACCATCATCGGGACTCCCAAACCTGTCCAAATCATATGAGAGGGTTACTAAATACCTCATTGACCTCTCATTGAAGCCTCCTAATTTTCCGGAATTTTTAGCTATTTTTAAACTCGATCCTAAACCTTCGGACGTCCCGAACTATATCGAAATGATGTCTGATTGACTCGAAACTAGTCCCAACATGTTCGTTACATTGAAAGGATGATTTCATAAGTTGAAAAAATCCTCAAAATCCTCCCCACGCACTGCCTGAAGGCCCTGCGCACGGGCTTCACACGCCGGTGAACAAGCTTCTTCTTCCTCGCGACAGGCTGGTTCGAACCAGTCCTCTAGTTCGACCGGTCCAACTGGACCGGCGTGGACGGTTCACCTCCATTCCCTCCTATTTTTGCATCCTTTTTCTTCCTTTTTTCCACCAATCTTCCCTAATCTATCCTATGAATCATTTTATGAGATCAAAACAAGGAAAACAATCCTAAAACCTATTGGTACAAAAATCCAATTAAACCCAAAATTTCGTATCCATGTTATGGGCATAACCAAGGGCCAAAACTCAATCCTAAGGGCTCCATTAAGCTCCTAGGATCATCATAGGAAGGTTTAGGGGTTTAGATTGGGCCTACCTTGCCGGAAATGAAATTCAGTGGATAGCCACCGAAAATCCTTCATGGTCGTAGTATGGCCGGCTCAGCCGTCCTCAGCCACCATTTGTGATTCTACATAACTCAAACAACCCCCCACAACATCCCCCAATCATCAACTAACATCCTAAACATCCAAAACCCAAAATCCAAATTTTGAATTAAAAAGGGCCACGGGTTACCTTGGCCGTGAGCTCCCACCGCCGTCCACGTCGGTCCTGCGGCTTACCACCATCCCTCTTAGTCCAACCATCATCCTCAACTCCTCTCCTGGCCTCTCACAAAATCAAAAAGGAAAGGGTAATGGTTTTGGGATTCATCGAGTTATTGGATGAACACAAATAGGGAAGGGATATGCATGTATCTGTGTTAGGTGAGCAATGGATCGGTGACACTTGTCACTCATCCATTGGGCCTGATTCAAATATTTGGGGCCCACTTGAGGATAAAATTCCACTTTTTCCTCGTAAAATGTGTCGTTATAAATGGTGCCTTTAAGCTTCCGTGTACCGTAACTTCCCCATCGAATGTCCGATTTCGACGTGTCGTCTGTCTACGGACTCGTATCGACCCGATCTATGTAACGGTCCCGAGTCAACTTGTGTCAGACCTCCCGAGTCAAAAGTCAACCTTTTACCCCCGTTTAGGGACAAAATTGTAATTTTGCCCTAAATGTCCGTTAATCCTCAGCTAATCCGTCATTAGTGTTAATTACTTCTTAAAACTAGGGACGGGTCGTTACATTTCCTCCCATTGTTTCTATTTGCATTGAACCACACACATGAGAGTGTATGAGATCCAAAGGTGAGGATGCCCTACATGCTCCTTTTGTCTCAAAAGAACTAATATGATGTTTTCTTGCAATACAACCCTCACAAACCTTTTTGTCTCCTCATAGGCTAGGTAACCCTATCACCATCTCTTTCTTCTTGAGGATCTTAAGGCTTGAGTAGTTCAGGTGTCTAAATCTTCTATGCCATAAATCTAAAGCCTTCTTAGTTTCAGCTCTTCTAGTTTCAGCATTCACTGGTTCCTTAGTTATGGGATTCACATAGTCCAGAGATAGTTTAAAACACATGCGACCTGTCATAGGAACTTTAGCAACTCTTTTCTTCAAAGTTCCATCTTCATAGATTTCTACATACCTGTTTCCAAACACCAAACTGTAACCATGTTTCACCATTTGTCCTACACTCAGTAGGTTTTCGTCCAGTCCAAGTACAAGAATCACTTCTTTGATGTACTTGTCCCTTGAGCAGTAAGTACCAACAAGGAATCTTTTCCTACTACTTGAACAAGATTTCCAGTGCCCATCTTCACCTTCACATTTAGATTTCGATCAATTTCAGTCAATAAAGACTCATGACCTGTCATGTGGTTACTGCAACCACTATCCAAATTCCAAATACATTCATCTTTGTTAATTGAAGCAAAGTGGTAAGCATATAACATCCCTTCCACCTCTCTACTTTCTAGGCTAGAGTAGTAACCTGTTTTCCAGGACAGTCCTTTATCATGTGTCCAAACTTGGAACACTTGAAACATTTAACCTTTCCTCCTTTGTACCAGCATTCTCCCCAGTGATACTTGTTGGAATCCTTACAAAATACCCTTGTGTTGTCCCCTCTGATTTTCAGAAGGTTTCTCCTGCTTGGCATTTTCCTTGGACTTTTCATTACTTTAGATCTCCTTGAACTGGTCAATGCCCTGATTGAGGCAATAATGCTTTCAACACGGACTTGGTCTAGATCTCTGGTCTCCTAAGTATTGAGACACTATAGTCATAGGTCTTAGTTAGGCTAATCAGAATTTTCTGAGTAAGTCGTTTCTTAGTAATCTCCCCTCCATATGTCTTCATCTGATTAACAATAACTAGCAATCTAAAGATATAAACAAAAAAGGTTCTATCCTGTTTCATATGGGTATACTCAAAGTCTCTTCTTAGAGATTGAAGTTTCACAGCCCGTACCTTAGGATCTCCTCTGAATTCCTTCTTCTAAACTTCCCACGCATGTTTTGTAATCTCTACATTTGAGATCCTTGGGAAAATTTCTTCTAAAATAGCATTCTTAATCAGATTCAATGCCTTTGCATTCTTGATCAGATCATCACAGCTCACGTCTGGTTCTATTTCTTTATCTTCACTATCATACTCGGGTTTAGGTAGTCCTTGAGTCACAATAGGCCATAGATCGCATGCCTTGAATGTTGTCCTCATTTTTATGTTCCAAAAATCATAGTTAACTCCTGTGTATTTATCTTCGTATCTTCACCAGTGCCAGCCATAGATGTCTTGTTTATGAAGGAAACGTCGCCTTTGAGATGAGATCTTCAGCATGAGACCACTTCACAGTTAGACGCCCCAGGAAAGCAGATCAACCGGCTCTGATACCATATGGTGATCGAACATCAGAGGTGAATCGGACTCCATCGAGGATCAAGTAGAGGAGAATCGAAGAAGAAAAACTCACATGTAAATCTTCTAAACTACAACTTCTTAGCTGAATTGAAAAATGAGACTAGCTCGTATGGTGATTAGATTTAGGGATTCTTCTTCTACTCAAATTCTAGGTAAGGATTGATAAAAAAAACTGTGTGAATGAACATAATTGATTAATGCACACTATGTGTTTGATAAAATGCCTTAGACGGATTTCTTGTATTTTAGTTTTCTGTTGAGGTCAGAAAATCACTATGATCCCTCAGTCTCTTCTCATTGGATTCATGGCATGACATTACAAAGGATATATCAAATCACACTTGCACTCACACATACACACTCATCTTGTGATTCAGTTAGCATAGTGATAATGACATCTCCTATTCTTGTGGCTCACTCTTACATGTCACAAAATCCTAACATAATTCCTTCACACACAACTCTCACTCATTCCTCTTTTTCTTGTTGCCACATGTACTCACGAGTTAATAGTTAGCTTTCTGCCAAATTGTTGAAAATATTAGATGGATGTAGAAATTTTGAACTATTTTACAATGGATTAATTGGAAGTTTCATCCAATTAGTTATATGTTAATAAAATTGAAAGGTTCGACACTATTGTGAAAATCAAGCCAAGCAAAAGAAATAGTTTTGATCAATCCAAAAAAATGAGAACAAAACTGTTGGTGGATAGCCTGCTCCCTAGCACCACAATAGACCATTCCCTCATCTATCCTATTGGTTTTAAAGTGCAGAGATATGAGGTTGAGAAAGAATAACAGATTATCCTCACCTAAGGCGTGTGTGTGTTTGCCTAGATTCTAGGAAACAAGTGGCATTATGTGATAGAATGAGGATGGCATCATAGGGTCATACCTATTGTGCTGTAACTGAATTGGAGTGTGAGAGGAGTGTGAGAGCTATGAGTGCATTCTCTAGTAGTCTATGAATCAGTGAAGTGTAATGGCAATCAAATACAAGAGAGAAATTTTAATAGTCATATCTGCTAAAAATCAACGAGAAATTCAAAGAAACATTTCAACAAACACCATGTGTGCATCATTTCAATTGACTAATTGTTGCTGAAAAATCATCAATCCATTCCAGTTTTTCATTCAACGAAATCATAGAAACAAAATTCATCTAGTCTTATACCACTCGAGCTAGTCTCGATTATTTCAGCTAAGAGATTGGAGAAGAAGATACCTGAGCAGAAATTGTTGTGGTCTTCGACCTCCGCTGTATGCAAATGAAGAAGATAATTAGACTTGAATCTGAGAATTGAGCACTTTGATTTTTTAGATACTTGAATCGCAATCTCTGTGGCTTTCAATCACTGTTACAAGTGATTAAAGAAGAGGGATCTACAAGCTCCCCACTCTGCAATATCCAACATGGTATCAGAGATCTAATTACTAATCTGGTAACTAGGCGTCTGACGGTGAGAAGAAGAACACATCATCACATTGTTTTGAAGCATATTGATCTAACATGGCAGGAGCATCTGGAGGTGCTGAGATTCGTGTACCTATATTCACGGGTGAGAATTATGATTTTTTGAGTATTAAAATGAAAAAAAAATACTCAGAGGTCATGATTTATGGAAGATTGTTGAGCTAAGAATACCTGAACCTCAGCTTGATGAGGATGAGATGTAGATTAAGACTCCACATACAACAGCTGATCAGATCATGGATGCACGGGCACTTGGCATGCTGCAAAATGCAGTATCAAAAGAAGTCTTCATTAAGATTTCAAATGAAGAAAGGACCAGTGATGTCTGGGCCCTGTTAAAATAAGAGTACCATGGAGATTCAAAAGTAAGGTCAGTAGAACTTCAGTCACTAAGAAAGGAATTTGAATACACTAAAATGAAGGATGATGAGAGTCTGTCCTCTTACTTTTATAGACTATTTGGTGTGGTTAATCTAATGAAACCTATGGAGAAAATGTTTCAGAACAAAGATTGGCTCAGAAAATACTGATTAGTTTAACTAAATCTTATGATGCAATAGTTTCTATTCTTGAAGAGACTAAGGATATAGACAACATAAGCTCTCAGACTATTGTAGCATTTATTTGTGCCTTTGATCAGAGGCTGAAAATGCACTCAAAATCTGTGGAGAAGGTATTTTCAAGCCTAAGCATGAATCAATCCCAGTAGAGCCACTACAAGTCTAAGAAACCTTACAAGGGAAACAAGTCTAATGGGGAAAAATATGAGAAATCCTCTGTTAATTCTAAAAGTGAAGGGAGTAATGGTGGTGAAAAATGCAAGACATGTGAAAAATTGCATTATGGCAAGTGCTAGTTTGAATGAAAAACAAAATATTTCAAATGTAACAAGTTTGGACACATTTCTAAGAACTGTGGCATTAAACCAGCAGTGAATATTGCCAAATAGGTTGAAGAAGAAGAAGGGAATATGTTTTTTGCTTGTAATGATGCCTCGGTTGAGAAGTGACTACGCCCAAACTACGCATTAAATTAAACACGTAATTTGAGTATTGTGCAATTTAAACCCTTTTTGTGTAGATGTAATATTGGTAAATATGGATCGTTCTTAACCGGGGAAATTAGGGAACATTAATAATGTGTTAGTGGGAGATGAATAAAAGAATAATGAATTAAATAATTAAATAATCAAAGAATTAAATAATCAAAGAATTAATAATTTAAAGAATAGATGAATAAGAGAATAAAGAAATAAGAGAATCAAAGAATAAAGAATTAAAAGAATAAAAGAATAAAAGAATAAAGAATAAAAGAATTAAAAGAATAAAAGAATAAAAGAATACAGAATAAAGAAGGGGGTTTTGAAAAGATTTATAATCTAAATTGAAGAAAACACTAATTAAGAATTAAAATGTAAATGCTCATGCTAATTGGAACTTACAAACCATAAAGTAGTTTCATAGACAAAACCCACACTTTTACGTAAGTAATTTCGAATTAACAATCACATTAATTAAACTATTCCTAAAAATAGACTTCCTTCAAGTACAAAATTTACCAACATTCTAACATTTTGCTCATAATAAACCAATCACGAAATCTTACCTTCATCATCTCAAATACTTACATATATCTTTCAATATTATAAATGCATCAACCATTAATGTGCGTCAACCATCAATATGCTTCAAACATTTACAACATGATTTACCTTAAGTTTATAATTAAATGCGCCGACAGCGATCAACATTTAATCTCTTCAATTCTACTCTAAGTGCACCGACAGCGGATAAAACACTTAACATCAAATTGAAGTTTAAGCACCAAAACATATGAAGTAAAAGAGATTCAAAAAGTAAAACACATGGAGATTGCATTCTTACTTACAAATGTTAGAAATAAAATACCAAGATCAAAGTAAAGAAGAAATGAAAATAACATAAAAATAACATAAATTAAGAATAAGAATTAAAAGGAAACTACTTAATAAGAAAATCTACAAGAAGTTAAAATGGTCCCCAAAAATGTCTCTCAAAAGAGAGAAACAAAAGAACTAAACTAAGAACTAAGAACTAAGAACTAAGAAAAATGAAAGAAATGGAAGAATGAAACTAATGGGGGAATCCCAAAATACAAGAATTGAATCCCTATTTATAGGTGGAAAAAGCTATCAAAAATAATATAAAAATACAATAAAAAATGTGGAATAATGGAATGATGAGTAATAAAGATTTGTGATGATGTTTAGAAGTGGTTTGAGTTGTAAAGTTGCAAAATTGGGTTGGAAAGTGGAAGGAAATGGCTGGAACTTAAGTGGAAGTTTGCTGGAAAAGATGGCAGGAAATTCGGCAGCAAGCTGCTGAAAGATGGACTGGAATTTCGGCAGCATCTTGCTGAATGGAAGGCTGGGAGTTCGGCGAGCAGGCGTTGGAAGGAAGGAGGACAGGTCGGTGGGCGTGCGCTGAGGCGATGCAGCAGGATTCGGCAAGCGCGCGCCGAACTCGCTGGGGCAAGGCAGAAGCAGGTGCGCGGAACTGGGCTTGCGGGCCTGGCGGATGCGATTGGGCCGCACGGACTGGTGGGCTGGATCACGCCGAAACGGATATGGGCTGCATTTTATTGGGTTTTATTTCTTTTTCTTTTTTTCTGTTGGGCTGGGGTGCATAAACCAAAATGAAAATTAATTAATTAATTTAGTAATATTTCACCGAAATTCGTCCATAATATTTTCGTTAAAATTCCGATCGAGACGATTCTTTCGCCAAAATACTCCAAATTACAAAATTTATTTATTTAAACAAAAATAACACAAAATAAATTATTTTATCTATTTATTTATTATTTTAATAATAAAAGCTAAGTATAAAGGGTATAAAATAATATAAAATAATGCTTATTTGAGGACTTATCAAATACCCCCACACTTAAACTTTGCTAGTCCCTAGCAAATACTAAAATTAAACTACGAATTCAAAACAAGTAACCCTTAACCATTTGTCTCAATATTTCATTATTATCATGGCATAAAAGATTTTCACTTAAATCATTTAAGCATATGGAATTCAAGAGTTAATACATGGTGACAAAATGTTTCAACAAGTAAGATAATGAGTAAATATGGTGAAATGGATCTCAACATGAATAAAACAAGTATGAATCAACTCACATGGATATGCACTCATAAATTCACTCAATTTTGTAAGGGTTTGTGTTTGCATTCAAAATATGTGAGAAATACTCACATAATCGAAATGAAGTACTTTTGCAAAATCTCAAACAAACACCTCAAGATAAAAACAAAACATACTTGCGCAAATGAACCAAAACCATAAGCTTACTCAAGTGATTAACTCAACTAATCAAAATTTACCATCTTAAGGATCATAAGATCTTTACGAAGGTTGTAATGGGGCTAAGATTAGAGGCAAGGAAAATATAGGACAAGTTGTGCTCAATTCGTTCCAAGACTCAATAGACTCCCAAAACGTATCATAGCTTCCCAACCTTAGTGCAATGATGTCAGTAATCCATCCATTCGAACATAGGCCTAATTTCATCATGTTGGGCCTCATAATCATTCTTTGTGTCGGATTTACAAATGTAAGGGACTTAACTCAAACATTACATAACCAAACCTTATTACCTTGATCGAGACTCAACTTTTTTTTTTCCTTTTTTTTTCTTTTTCTTCTTTTTTTTGATTTTTTTTATATCAAGGTAATAACATGTGTCAACAATACAACAAAACTTGAGTCGATAAATCCAAAAAAATTCACATAAAAGTCTTTCAACATCATTATTTCCTCCTTACACAATCTTTATATCTTTAACCGAGTTCTTGGAATAAGGGTGAAGGATGTCTATACTAAGCTCAAGTGTTTAGATAATCATGGTGATGAAAGAAAAGCTTAATGTGGGCTCAAAAGAGGTTAAAACTAAGAGGGTCGCAACTTGTGAGCACAAAATAGGGAACATGGATGTTTGAATTTGTGGTGTTAACCCTAATGCCTTAATCATATCCAAAATCAGAGAGTTTATTGACTTAAAAACTTTGAAAATCACATAGAATAAGTTCTAGTACTCTAGAGTCCATTAAAATCTATTGCAAGTAGTTATGAGGCATATGTATATCAATTTAAACAAAGAACTTATGAATCACTTATCAAAGATGTATATAAAGTTTTAAAGCTCACATAAGGTTCATATGATTCATACTTATCTTATCATGCTCGTTTATATGCCAATTTACATGCATTATCTTCAAGTTATAACACTTAATTACAAAATATTAACAAACAAATTCAAGTTGTAGTGATCACTTTTATAGCCATAACATATTCATTTTCTGTTCATTTATATCATTGACAAGTTAAATGGCAACTTAAGACTCATAAAAATACTAAGTTAAAACAAAAAGATTCAAAACAGTAATTTTTGTTTTTGTTTTTTTTTCGTAAGAAAGACTTAATAAAACAATTTCAATTGCACAAAATAAAAAAAAAACTCATAAAAATACTAAGTTAAAACAAAAAGATTCAAAACAGTAAATTTTTAATTTTTAATTTTTTAAATTCTTTAATTTTTTTTTTATTTTAATTTTTTTTTGGGACAATTAAAATTGTAAACCATTCCCCCACACTTAAATTCTACATTGTCCTCAATGTAGGAAAATACGAAGTAATTAAACATAGAATCAAAGTAAGGAAGATGATTTACGAAAATAATAGGAAAACACTAAATAAACAAAATAAAAGAGAGTGAAGGGTAGAAGGATAACAAATCTGTATTGATGACTCTTTCACATCTCAGGAACACATTGAGTTGCCTCCCAACAAGCGCTTGAAGTTTAACGTCCATCCAGCCTAGACAGAGATGCAAGTTAGTTAGTCAGAAATGTACGTTAGTCAAGAATGCAAGTTAGATATGCAAATTGAAGTTAAGGATGCAATTTGAGTTAAAGATGTAAGTTAGAGGAAGAGTGCAATGCAAGTTAAACTAAATATGCAAGTTAAGTGAAAATGCAAGTTAAATGAAAGATGTAATGCAAGTTAGAATGAAAGATGAAATGCAAGTTAGAATGAAAGATGCAAGTTAAGTGAAAATGCAAGTTAAATGAAAATGCAAGTTAAATGAAAGATGAAATGCAAGTTAGAATGAAAGATGCAAGTTAAGTGAAAATGCAAGTTAAATGAAAATGCAAGTTAAATGAAAGATGAAATGCAAGTTAGAATGAAAGTTAAGAAATAAATAAATGAAGAAAAAGAAAATTAAATAATTTATTTACGTATGAACAATTTTTTTTATTAATTAATTTTTTTTTGGAATTTAAAAATTAAATAAATGAAGAAAAATAATTTTTTTTTTACTAATTTTATGTTTTTTTTTTCTAATTACAAATAAAAATAAAAATAAGGAAAAGTGAACAAGTACCATAAGCATTTATGAACAATTAAAAAGAATGAACATTATGTACAAGTATGAATAAGAATAATATGACAAGTAAGAGAATTATAAACAAACATAAATGAAAGTCTATTATGAACAAGTATATATGTATACTATGAAATATAAAAGTTATGAACAATTTATGAACAAGTATAAAAGGTAACAAGTAACATATATACAATATTTATTTACACGTATGAATTAACACTAACATAAAGCTAAGATAAGATTTTTTATTTTTTATTTTAATTTTTTTTTAATTTTTTTTCTTTCATTTAAAATTTTAAAGTCTAAAAAGACATAAACAAACAATTAATTACATAAGAATAAAATAAGTGTAAACATAAAGTTAGTGGAATATAAAGTTGATAAAATTAATGAAAAAGAAAGTGAATGGAATAAAGTTAAAGGAATATATTTAAAGTGTAATACAGAAAAAAAAAAAAGTGTGAATATAAAGTTAATGGAATAAAGTATAATGGAATAAATAAAAGTAAAAATAAAGAAAAGTGAACATATAAAATATGCATTTATGATAAGTACAAATGAAATTAAATTATGAACAAGTATCAATTTTAATATGAACAAATATATATAAAAAAATTATGAACATTTATGAACAAGTATAAATTAGAAATTAAGAATAAGTAAAATATGAGCATTATAAACAAAAATAATAAGAACAACAATAAGATGGATAAATAAAATATAAACAAGTAAGTAAATGTTATAAACAAATATAATATTAACAAAAGTAAAATTTATAAACAAGTATAATATGCACAATTTATATACATACACTAACAAATTAAAAATGATTTCCAATTTCCCCGGCAACGGCGCCAAAAATTGACTACGCCCAAACTACGCATTAAATTAAACACGTAATTTGAGTATTGTTCAATTTAAACCCTTTTTGTGTAGATGTATGATTGGTAAATAGGGATCGTTCTTAACCGGGAAAATTAGGGAACATTAATAATGTGTTAGTGGGAGATGAATAAAAGAATAATGAATTAAATAATTAAATAATCAAAGAATTAAATAATCAAAAAATTAATAAATTAAAGAATAGATGAATAAGAGAATAAAGAAATAAGAGAATCAAAGAATAAAGAATTAAAGGAATAAAAGAATAAAAGAATAAAAAATAAAAAAATTAAAAGAATAAAAGAATGAAAGAATGAAAGAATAAAGAATAAAGAAGGGAGGTTTTGAAAAGATTTATAATCTAAATTAAAGAAAACACTAATTAAGAATTAAAATGTAAATGCTCATGCTAATTGAAACTTACAAACCATAGAGTAGTTTCATAGAAAAAACTCACACTTTTACGTAAGTAATTTCGAATTAACAATCACATTAATTAAACTATTCCTAAAAATAGACTTCCTTCAAGTACAAATTTTACCAACATTCTAACATTTTGCTCATAATAAACCAATCACGAAATCTTACCTTCATCATCTCAAATACTTAAATATATCTTTCAATATTATAAATGCATCAACCATTAATGTGCGTCAAACATCAATATCCTTCAAACATTTACAACATGATTTACCTTAAATTTATAATTAAATGCGCCAACAGCGATCAACATTTAATCTTTTCAATTCTACTCTAAGTGCACCGACAGCGGATAAAACACTCAACATCAAATTGAAGTTTAAGCACTAAAACATATGAAGTAAAAGAGATTCAAAAAGTAAAACACATGGAGATTGCATTCTTACCTACAAATGTTAGAAAGAAAATACCAAGATCAAAGTAAAGAAGAAATGAAAATAACATAAAAATAACATAAATTAAGAATAAGAATTAAAAGGAAACTACTTAATAAGAAAATCTACAAGAAGTTAAAATGGTCCCCAAAAATGTCTCTCAAAAGAGAGAAACAAAAGAACTAAACTAAGAACTAAGAACTAAGAACTAAGAAAAATGAAAGAAATGGAAGAATGAAACTAATGGGGGACTTCCAAAATACAAGAATTGAATCCCTATTTATAGGTGGAAAAAGCTATCAAAAATAATATAAAAATACAATAAAAAATGTGGAATAATGGAATGATGAGTAATAAAGATTTGTGATGATGTTTAGAAGTGGTTTGAGTTGTAAAGTTGCAAAATTGGGTTGGAAAGTGGAAGGAAATGGCTGGAAATTGAGTGGAAGTTTGCTGGAAAAGAGGGCAGGAAATTCGGCAGCAAGCTGCTGAAAGATGGACTGGAATTTTGGCAGCAGCCTGCTGAATGGAAGGCTGGGAGTTCGGCGAGCAGGCGTTGGAAGGAAGGAGGACATGTCGGTGGGCGTGCGCTGAGGCGGTGCAGCAGGATTCGGCAAGCGCGCGCCGAACTAGCTAGGGCAAGGCAGAAGCAGGTGCGCGGAACTGGGCTTGCGGGCCTGGTTGTCTGGGCTGGGCCGCACGGGCCTGGCGGATGCGATTGGGTCGCACGGACTGGTGGGCTAGATCACGCCGAAACGGATATGGGCTGCATTTTATTGGGTTTTATTTCTTTTTCTTTTTTTCTGTTGGGCTGGGGTGCATAAACCAAAATGAAAATTAGTTAATTAATTTAGTAATATTTCACCGAAATTCGTCCATAATATTTTCGTTAAAATTCCGATCGAGACGATTCTTTCGCCAAATACTCCAAATTACAAAATTTATTTATTTAAAAAAAATAACACACAATAAATTATTTTATCTATTCATTTATTATTTTAATAATAAAAGCTAAGTATAAAGGGTATAAAATAATATAAAATAATGCTTATTTGAGGACCTATCAAGAAGAATTTTGAGGTGTGGTATATGGACAATGCTTGCAGCAATCACATGACAGGGCTTGAGTCTTTGTTGGTGGAAATTGACAGGGATTTGAAAATGAGTAAAGATAGGAATAGGTGATCTAGTGCAAGCCACTGGGAAGGGAACTCTGGTGTTCCAAACTAGCAATGGAAGAAAACACATTAGAGATGTGATGATGGTACCATGGCTTGATGAAAATTTGTTGAGTGTGGGTCAAATGATTGAACATGGGTATGCTCTAGTGTTTGGGAAATTGGCAGTGGGCATCTACGATAACTAGGATTTGACTCACAAGATTGCCATCATCAAAATGACAGGGAATAAGTGTTTTCCCTTGACACTTGATCAGTGATTTATGTGGCAAGAAATGGTACAATAGAAGGAGATGCAGAGTTGTGGCATAGAAGATTTCAGCATTTGAACTTTTCTAGTCTCAAAATTCTACAAGATAAGGAAATGGCAGTAGGACTGCCTAACCTAACTACTGAACTTGAGGTGTGTGGAGGTTGCGCTGCTAGAAAACAGCATGTAGAGTCATTTGACACTGAGCATGCATGGAAGGCCTCCTCACCATTAGAGCTTATTCACTCAGACATTTTTAGGGCCTTCAGATTGAGACAGTGAGTGGGAACATGTATTTTATTACATTCATTGATGATTACTCAAGAATGTGCTGGTTATACTTTCTCAGTTATTGTTATGTGATATGGATATCGATCACTGCTGCAAAAGATTGAAGAAGCCGGATTTGCAAGCTCCTCAATCTACGATATCCCAAAAAAAAAAACTCCTCAATCTACGATATCCCAAAAAAAAAAAAGTTGTAGCAACAAATAAATGACATAATTAACTTGATCTATGTTGTTGTCTCCTTGGACTAGAGTAGAAACCAAAGCAATAATCCGAAGTAGCTTTACGTAGCAAACTTAAGAGATTTCCTACAATCCAGCCAATACAATAGGCATTGCGTTGCAAAAATCTTTCCTAGGAGAAATACACAAAATTAAGTTACCTTAAGCTGCAAGAAAGCATTACACATGGAATCATCGGGTGAAGATCATCTGGACTTCCCCAGCCAGAACACATGCTTTGAGATATATACTCCCAAGGCTACCTTCCAAGTCTCTCATGCGCTTCAAATGTGTACGAAAGTCATGGTCCTCTCTCACCCACAACCCTTAATTTGTTACTGCCCATCACAACTCATCTGGATGCAATAAGAACCCTTATGTCCTCCTCACTACTTGGGACAAGATCAAAAGGCTCGAACATGACCGGACCCCACCCAAAATACAATGGAACAGTACACCTGGGTCCTGCTCTAGTCTGATAGAAACCATGTTAGAAATGGGACAAACACGAACCCCACTAGTTCATGCCTCCGCCTCTCCAGCCTCAATTTTCATGCAGCGGCCCTGGAGGGTCACAAAATCAAGAAAACTTGTGAGTGGACAAAAATAAATAGTTTAAAACATAGTTTGAAAACATCAGTGTTTACCCTCCGTTTTCCAAAACCATGCATGCATAGTAAACCATTTTACTTCGATGAAAACTGTTGATGCAAAAATTGTACCAACGAGACTGTAAAGACACGCACGCACACCAAAAAACAAGAAAGTACGTGGTTCACCCAAATCGGTCTACGTCCACAGTGTTGCCTCCCTCTCATTAATAATATGATATTTTATACAAGTATAAGGCTCTGAGCCTTTGAGAGATAATAGTGTTTGTAGAAAGGATGAAAAGGTTGAGTCCCCAGAATGAGGGAGGAGGCTCCCTATTTATAGGAATTATCTAGGGTTAGGTCATGGTTGTAGTAATGATGGGCTTTGAGGCATGGGCCTTGTGTGATCTTTGAGGTCTTCTGGTGGGCTTGTCCCGTAGTTTAGTCTAGTATTTTGGCAGGCCCGTTGCTTGGTCAGATGTCACATCAACAAGTCCCCAAGTTCTTGACTGAGGCGGACTGCCTCGGTTGAGGACTTTCAGGTAAAGTGCATTGACCAAGCAACCTCTCATTTTTGCACTGCTCCGCTTGGTATACCATCAGTCCCCCAAGTCCTTGGTCGAGGTAGGATGCGGAAGAAAAGACACCTTGTAGTGTGTTGTACGTTTGAGGGGATGGACGTTGTAGCGATTGCCCTCTGGTAGTCCCCAGTGAGTATGACTCCAGGTATGAATCTGACTGCTTGTGAGTGATTATGGCTGTAGATACGTCTCAGTCGATAGGTGTGCTGAGTGTAGCATTGAATGTTGAGCAACGGGTGCTCGATAATGTGTTGAGTAGCGGGTGCTCGGTAATGTGTTGAGCAGCGGGTGCTCGGAGCAACGGTTGCTTGATATTGAGCAGCGGGTGCTCGATAATGTGTTGAGCAACGGGTGCTCGGAGCAGCAGGTGCTCGGTAATGTGTTGAGCAGCGGGTGCTCAGAGCAGCAGGTGCTCGGTAATGTGTGGAGTGTATGTATGAGTTCATGTATGCTTGACATGGATGAGTGTTATGTATATCGGTCATGCACGAGGGCACGTATGTGTGACATGTATGTCAATATGCACAAGGGCATATATGTATGTCATGTATGAGTGACATGTATGTCGGTATGCGTGAGGGCATGTATGTGTGACATGCATATGTATATGCACGATGACATGTATGTATGTCATGTATGAGTGACATGTATGTCGGTATGCGCGAGGGCATGTATGTGTGACATGTATGTCAATATGCACGTTGACATGTATGTATGTTAGTAATGATGGTTAGAAAGGATTTCTGATTGAAAGTGTTACCTGGTTGTATAGTAGAGGGTCCAAGAGGACATCGGTGGGGACCGACCAAGCAAGGAGTCCAAGGGCACATCGGTGGAGACCCACGGAGCGGGGAGTCTGAGGGCACATCAGTGGGGACCCACGGAGCGGGGAGTCCTAGGGGACATCAGGAGACCGGCCGAGTAGGGAGTCCGAGGGGGGCATCGGGAGACCGACCGAGCAGGGAGCCCGATGGGACATCGGTGGGGCCCGATGGGACATCGGTGGGGACCGATGAAGAGGGGGTCCGAAGGGGACATCGGGAGACCGACCGAGCAAAGAGCCCGAGGGGACGTCGGGAAACCGACCGAGCATGGAGTCCGAGGGGACATTCGGTGACAGGACCGCCCCCGAAAGGGCATTGTTAACCGTGCCCAGTCCTGCTCTCGCCTGGCAAGACGACTGAAATTCCCAAGTTACCCTCAGTACTTTCCAGACTAGGGATAGCCACACGTGCTTACTCATGCCTCCGCCTCTCGATCAGTCTCAACCAACGCGCCACGACCTGGAGGGTCAATAAAAACCAAAAGGTGTGAGTGGACAAAAATAAATCAGTTTATAAAACAGTTACGGAAAGACGTTTTTACCTTCCACGTAAAACCAATGCATGCATACAAAAATCGTTTTGCAATCCGTTACATTTTCAACATAAAAAAAATCCGTATATGAAAATCAAAAACATTTTCCTTTTCTTAACCTTTGGGTCTTAGCCCGCAATCATAAACACAGGGCCTCAGCCCAAAACCACGAAATCAAAATCCAAGTATACAACATAAACCAAATCCATCAACCATATAAACCGGGCCACTGCCCAACACATCCGAACATCATAGAATAACAATGAATCACAATCAATCAGTTTGCTGGATATCAAGTGCGCCCGAGTCTTTAAACTCAAAACCATGCGCGTCAATAGAACTTCCCGGGATTTTAACGAGTCTTTAAACTCAGAACATAATCAATAGGCCTCGGGGGTATCACAATAACCGAGTGTTTAAACTCACGAGTCTTTAAACTCATTAAGGGCCCTCCCCCGTTATCGATTAACCGAGCCTTTAAACTCAAAATGTGCTCCAGCAATAGCAACGGGTCTTTAAACCCAAAACAGTTTTCAGCGGGTCTTTAAACCCCAAAACATTTATCAATCACAACAACGCGGGATCCATCCCGAAATCACATTTTTCACAACAGGACTCATGGTCCGAATTTCCACATTCAATTCCCCAAATCATACTTCACAAACATAATCAAATTATCATTAAACACGGGGCATGTATAATCATACCAAATCACTTTATTAAATCCTTTTCCATTCCTGAATTCGAATTCGCAATGATAATTCCGTAAGCCGGCATCCGGAAGCATCATCCCGAACCCAACCCAAGAATCTACTTTCAATTTTCGAAAACCGAAATCTCGTTAATCAAGGTTACTTTTATGCCCCGAGCATCAAGCCCGAAATCACCTTTTTCAAAATCCATTTTTAATCCTTGAAATCACATCATTTTTCAAATCCCAAGGTCAAAGCATCAAAACCACAATCATAATCACCAAAATCACGGTCAAATCACAACATACTAGAAATCTCGTAAAACGTGCAAATTCGGGACATTCCCGAAAAAAGTGTCAAAACCGTAAATCATACTCACAACCGCAATCAAAACATCTTAAAAACATGATACGCACAAAGAATATAAAATCATTCGTTAATCCATCATCCAAAACATACGGGAAACCATTCTCGAAATACGTGCAATTTCGTGTGCATATAAAAAATACGTATAAATACGGGAAATCGAAATCATCACAGTTCATAATCATAATCATAGAAATCATAGAAATATCTATGCATGCATTAAATTTTGAAAGCAACGTCTACTCACACACCGTTCTTAAGGCTCGGTTTCGCGCCGCACATGTTCCCGTAATTTCCGTCATTTTCCAGAAAACCCGAATCCTGTCCGAAATCACATTCCAGGGTCATTAAGGTCTCAAATAACCATATACTAATTTCCCATAATTTTCCAGGAATTAATCGGTAATTAAAAATGTAACATAAACCTTCGGACCCTCGGAACAATATCGAAACGGTGTCCGATGAATTCGAAACCAACGCTAACATGTTCGTTACATTGTATAGGATAAAAGTTGTTTTGAACTCACCCTGAAAAACTGTCCCACGCGCCGTCACGCGCCGCCGTGAGTGGCTGTGCGTGACACCCACGCACCAGCTACAGTGCCAGCTACAGTACGTCTTCTTCACCCGTTTCTCTGGTAAGCGGGTCCGGTAACCCGCAAAGCGACCCAGCTGAATCTCCCTTAATTCCGGATTATTTTCTATAATTAAACCATCCATCAGCCTCGGTTTGGACTTAATTAAGGTTCTGTGAGATCAAGTAAGTCTAACTTACCTCAAACCATCTAATTGAGCTCAAGTTCCCGATGAACGACCACACACTGTTTTTCCTTGGAGTTCATCGATCCTCATCGTTCTTCTGAAATTGGTTGAACCAAAAGCTTTGCAGGACTACCAGGAACCTATATTCGATCTCAATTGTAAGCTCGGATCCCTCAAACCATTCCAACTCAACTGAGATTTCAAAAGCTAAACTCACAAGCCGTCTGGGCTCATATCCTCACCAATTCCTTCACTGTCGATCCCGTTCGACTCGTTCGAACGTCTAGAAGCTCGAACTTAGCTCCAATTCCATCAATTGGCCGCCCAAATCAGAATTTGAAAATGAGATTCAAAACTGTAGTTTTTCGAGTTTGAATTTTCCTTCCACCCTCTCAAACTCAACTCACTCTCTCCCTCTCTCTCTCTCACCACCTAGAGACTGATTCAAACACTTCAATTAATCGATCAAAACGACCGGTGCTCTGCTTTGTGTGAAAAGAAAATTCAAGTGCTCTGTTACCCATTTCCAACGGCACCCAGTAATAGAGGAAACAACCGTGCACTGCACCTCATTGTCCCACGAATTCTGTTTCCCACCCAAAGCATAAACAATTCCCTACTCTAAGCCTAAGCAATTGATTTCCTAAACAAAACGCATGTGCTCTGTCCAAACCTCTCAATTTCAAAAACAATTACAAAAGCTCTGCAATCTGTCCCAGCCACGGCAAAGTTTTCCCACAATCTCAACTGACCCCAAAACACTCACCATTAACAATTCATTTCACTCAGCCCAACCATTTTTCCTCATAAACAAAGCCATACCCGTGCTCTGTTTCCGAGAAGGAACCAACACCATACACGGCTGTCCCAAGAACACAGCCAAAATTACCATTTTACCTTCATTTGAAAAATTACCAAAATGCCCCTCACGCATCCTGACCTGTAACTTGGTCATCCCAACTCCGATTGACGCGTGCCGCCTGTCTACGGACTCAGGGCATCGACACCTTCCTAACGGTCCTTGGTCATCGGACCTCCCGATCAAAAAGTAAACATTTTCCCCCATTTTCGTCCAAATTACGAAAATGCCCTTGGACTTCCGAACGTCATAAGTTTCACCTCGAACGTCGAAATCGAACGTGCCACCTGTCTATGAACTCGTTACGTCCCAAATTACTTCACGGTCATCGGTCAAGGTCCATTTGACCGTTCGAATTAAAAGTCAACGATTTACCCACGACTAGGGGCAATATGGTCATTTTGCATCGTTCGTCCGATTTCGCCCAACTGATCACCGATTAACCCCGTTAATCATGATTAGTCACTAATCTAATCTCGGATTCCGAGATGGGTCGTTACATCGGGAGGCCGACCGAGCAGGGCATCGGGAGGTCGACAGAGCAGGGAGCCCAATGGGACATCGGTGGGGACCAATCGAGCATGGAGTCCGAGTGGGCATCGGGAGGCCGACCGAGCAGGGAGTCCGAGGGGACATCGGGAGGCCGACCGAGTAGAGAGTCCGAGTGGACATCGGGAGGCTGACCGAGCAGATAGTCCGAGGGGCATCGGGAGGCCGACTGAGCAGAGAGTCTGAGGGGACATCGGGAGACCGACCGAACAGGGTATCGGGAGGCCGACCGAGCAGGGAGTCCCAGGGGACATCGGGAGACTGATCGAGCAGGGAGCCCGATGGGACATCGATGGGGACCGGTGAAGAGGGGGGTCCGAGGGGACATCGGGCGGCCGACCGAGCAGTGAGTCCGAGGGAACATCAGGAGACCGACCTAGCATGGAGTCCGAGGCGACATCGGGAGGCCGACCGAGCAGAGAGTCGGAGGGGACATCGGGAGACCGACCGAGCATGGAGTCCGAGGGGACATCGGGAGGCCGACCGAGCAGGGAGCCCGATGGGACATCGGTAGGGACCGACCGAGTATGGAGTCCGAGGGGGCATCGGGAGGCTGACCGAGCAGGGCATCAGGAGGTCGACCGAGCAGGGCATCGGGAGGCCTACCGAGCAGAGAGGCCGAGGGGACATCAGGAGGCCGGCCGAGCAGAGCATCGGGAGTCCGACCGAGCAGAGCATCGGGAGGTCAATCGAGCAGGGAGTCCGAGGGGACATCAGGAGACCGACCGAACATGGAGCCCGATGGGACATCGGTGGAGCCCGATGGGACATCGGTGGGGACCGATGAAGAGGTCTGGGCTGTTGTAATAAAGATAGATAATATCTTGGTGGGGTCAAGTGGCAGGGGGCAGGTTACCAAGCATGATTATATATGTTTTTTTTTTATGGTGGGTAGGTGCCTACAAAAGGCTAAAAAGTAGCTGTTATTTTTTTTTGTGGTGGGCAGAGTTTGCAGGGGTTTAAAGTACCAAAAATTGTGGTTTGCAGTGGCTACAATATATATATTTATTTTGTGGTGGGAAAAAGGCTTTGTGAGAAAAGCACAAGGGGCTTCGACCGACCGAGAAAGGAGAATTTCCCTGGGTTCTTCCTGCGTATTGGACAGATTGTATTTTCTGGGTTTTTCTTGGTGTTCTTGGTGTTCTTGGTGGCCATGGTGTTTTAGCAGGTGAGAAAAATTGAAAAGAACCGACATAACCGTTTGTATCGATTCTCACAGACGGCACCAAACTGTTGATGCAAAAATTGTACCAACGAGACTGTAAAGACACGCAAGAACACCAAAACACAAGAAAGTACGCGGTTCACCCAAATCGGGCTACGTCCACGGTGTTGCCTCCCTCTCATTAATAATATGATATTTTATACAAGTATAAGACTCTGAGCCTTTGAGAGATAATAGTGTTTGTAGAAAGGATGAAGAGGTTGAGTCCCCAGAATGAGGGAGGAGGCTCCCTATTTATAGGAATTATCTAGGGTTAGGTCATGGTTGTAGTAATGATGGGCTTTGAGGCATGGTCCTTGTGTGATCTTTGAGGTCTTCTGGTGGGCTTGTCCCGTAGTTTAGTCTAGTATTTTGGTAGGCCCGTTGCTTGGTCAGATGTCACATCAACAAAATCGAAACACAATTTATCATTCTCGAAATACGTGAAAAGTATATTCGAGTCAAAAACCATATGAAACCATCAAAACCACCAATAAATCAATGCAATCACTCAGATACAACTTCACGTCACGTAAATTCATACATAGCCAACATAGCAATCACACGAAACCAAATCTATATCTCACATCACCACAACGAAACATAAATACCCATTTCATCACCAATGTGCAACATTAAACATCAATACTACTACACTATTAGCTAGCACATCATTCACTCGGTATACAGAGCCCAGTTCAACGTCCGAGTCGCAATCACACACTAATCTTAGGATATAGAGCCCTGCTCGACGTCTGAGACTACTCATCAAAATATCAAAGACATATCAACATGAAATTACATCAATCATTATAACCACACATACATCATACATCACAAAGCATCACATCAATAACACACTCAATCCTCAAAGCACAAGCACAATCTCAATCATCATATCACAAAATTTCCAATCACTTCTATATCATCAAAATCACATAAAAACACATTTGAATCATATAAATATGCATGCATAATAGTTTAGAGAAAGAAAGTTCACTCACATGCCTCTGTATCGCTCAATTCCACTTTGCACGTTTTTCTGTAACTTTTGGAAATCTCGAAACATGTCATAAATCACATCGAGAGGTCACTAATCATCCTAAATATCTTCTATTTTAATCCCATAATTTTCTAGAATTTTTAAACAGATTTCAAATGAACCCTAAACCTTCGGACACCAAAAACTACCCTGAAACGGTGCCCGATTGACTCGAAACCTGTGCCAAAATATTCGTTACATTGAAAGGGTAAAAACTCATGTTAGCAATACTTTAAAAATCCTCCTCATGTGCCCCCACGCTCCACCCAAAGTGGTTGCGCGTGGGAGCCACTTACCTGCACTGTTCAATCATCGTCCCAACTCGTTCTCTAGTTTGGGTTAAGTTCCGGTTCTATCTTTCACCACACTTAACCGTTTTCACTCGTTTTTCTTCTACTCTACTCGAAATCACCTAAGGCTAAGATCTATAAAGTTAAAATCTGACCTTAGGAACACATGGTGAATCCTTGATTATCGGCCATGGTGCACCTGAACTGTCTGGACACTCCCAGCATCCAAACTCATGGCTGGTCAGCTGATGAGGGTCTGAAAACCTCAGGGATGATGTCACTAAGCCCATGTTCCACATTCCCAATTAAAAACTGGGTCGAGCAAGTTCATACCCAAAACCTTTTTCTCCAGTTCTTGATCCGTTCAGGGTTCAAAAACCTCCCAACCATCTCCTTTGGTCCCTGTTCTCTTCCTCTCAACCTTCTCTTTGTCTTCTCCAATCCATTTCTATGTTTCTCCCTCAATTATCCAGCTTCTAAGTTATTCGTTGATTTTCTCCCTTTTTTTGTCGAAACTACAATAACCCACACTTAAACAGCACACACACATACACAAGGCAGTGGCACGAGTCCATAAAGGATAAGGACACTTGTCACTGCCCAATTAGCCCCACAGAAAAATCACCAAGAATAAATTACCAAAGTGCCCCTCCTTGCCAAATTACTAAAACGCCCCTACGTAGTTTAAATCGGGGACAAAATCGTCCAAACTTTGTTTTTGATATGCCGTCTGCCAACGCACTCGAGAGACCGAGACCCTTCTAACGGCACTCTCGGATCAACCAACATGGAACCTAGCTCCTGTCTCCTCACCCTCACAACACATCGAACCAAGAACCAACGTCTCCACAATGCACAGAGTGTCAACAACTTGGTCTGTCTTTACCTTTACAACAACCACAGTTCCCGATAAAACTGATCCTAGCCACCCGGTTTGCATAATCATCCCTTGCGCTCGCAAGTCTAACACTCTTCATCATTCCTCATCTACCTCGCGCACTGCTCATGTTTACACACCATTTTGGGTTTAGTCATGTCACAAATACGTACAAAGTTCTCTAAGTACAAAAGCTTATCCCAGCAATGAGAGGCACTGGCATGCATTATGTGTTCAAGGTATTCACACTAGGAGTAAGTTCATGGCGCGAAATAGAGGTAAACACTGGATGCATGGGATGGGGCCATATATTGGATGCACGGGACACCAAATTTTATCGTGGTGTTTGACATTGGAAACGAGGAATTCAGAGGGATCCCGCTTCCTGAAGATTATAAGTCCTCTATTATCCTTTTCAATTATCCTTTTGTGAACTAATTAGTTGAGGTGGGTGGGTGTAATGACCCGTCCCGAGTATCAGGATTGAATATTAATTAATTATGGTTTAGAATGACTAATCGGGGATTTGTTGAGTGAATTCAGACGAATTGTGCAAAATGACCGTTTTGACCGTGGCGTGGGCAAAATGTTGACTTTTATTTCGGGCAGTCAAACCGACTTTGCCGGGAGACTGTGACGTAGTTCGGGACGTCATGAGTTCATAGACAGGTGGCACGTTCGATTCCGACATTCGAGGAGAAAGTTATGACGTTCGGAAGTTGAGGGGTATTTTGGTAATTTGGCTAAGAAAGGGCTAAATGTTGACTTTTTACCCGGGAAGTCCAATGGATGAGGTCAAGGACCGTTACATAGGTCTCGTCGATACGAATCCAACGACAGGCGGCATGCCGAAATCGGAGATTCGACGACGAAGTTATGGTCACGGGAACGGACTCGATTAACCGAACGAACCGGGATTAAAATAATATTTTAATATGAACAGTACCCGATGACTGAACACACTTGGATGAGTGACAACTGTCACTCATCCCTTAAATTAAGGCTTAAAACCAGAATCCTTGTCTTAGGAAAAACATCATTATGATATTATTTTTAATTAATTGATTAATCTTTTTATTTCTCCATTAATCTCTTTGTGTTTTCTTACCCGTGCACAACTGAGAAGCAGAGAATGGAGAGTTCGAAATTGTCCACCACTTCCCTTCCATTTCTGAACCAAAGAGTGAGAATTTGAGTGAATTGGGAGACAGAATTAACTGGGATTACACGGGGGATTGAGAGGGAGAAGGTGACTGAAAATCGAAAATTTGGATTTTGGGAGGGAAATTCGAATTGGAAGAATTGAGCCGTGAGGATCGAAATGGAGCTTGGAAGTAGCTTCCTGAGGTTGTGACGAGTTGTTTCAGCTCAAGAACGGAAGCAATCGAGGCCCAATTGGCTCTGAACTGGGTCTGGTAACAGTGTGCAAATTCGAGCTTGAGTCGTGGAGTTTGAGGCTTGGATTGATGCAATTGAGTTGGGGAAAGTGTTTAACGGAGTCCATTGAAGCTTCTGGTTGCATCAATTGAAGGAATCGATTGACATGGAAGGATTTCTGATGATGAACAGTGTTCGGGATGTTCTTTGAACGATCATCTTTGATCTTGAGGTTTAAGGTAGGTTTTGGTGAAATTATCATTACAGAACTCTAATTGGACTTAAATAGAAACTAACTGAATGTTCAATTGTTGAAATTGGTATCGAATTGACAGAAAACAAACCGGGTCTGTTCGCGGGTAAAAGGACCCGTTTTACAAACGGGTGAGGAAGACAGTGACTGTAGCAGTCGCGTGGGTTTCACGCTCAGCCACTCACAGAGGCGCGTGAGGACGCGTACGAGCTAGTTTCAAGGTGAGGTCAACATGACTTTTGATCCTCTCATTGTAACGAACATTTTGACGCTGGTTTCGAGGAAATCGGATATCGATTCATTAATGTTCCGCGTATCCGAAGTTTTGTTTTACGTGTTAAATACGTATTTAAATTCCGGAAAAATTGGGGAAAATTATATGAAGTATTTTGAGATGTTAGTAACCCTCTATAATGATTTTGGACAGGAGTTATGATTTCCAGGTTTTACGGAAAAACGTGCAGCTCGGAAACGGACCGTTTTGGACAGTGTGTGTGAGTGGACTTTGTTTTCTAACCGTGATGCATGCATATATGATTTAAAATGCCTTATTATATGATTTTATATGCTTTGGCATGATTGACATTTTAATCCGGTGATTTCTCGATTTTATGGATTATTATATTATTATGATTTAAAATGCCTTATTATATGATTTTATATGCTTTGGCATGATTGACGTTTCAATCCGGTGATTTCTCGATTTTATGGATTATTATATTATTATGATTTAAAATGGCTTATTATATGATTTTATATCCTTTGGCATGATTGACGTTTCAATCCGGTGATTTCTCAATTTTATGGATTATTATATTATTATATTTGGCACGATTTTCGAGAAATTATGAATTTGGTTAAAAATGATGTTTGAACTCGGGTTATGAGTCCGGTATTGAATTTGATTGAAAATAATGTTTGGACTCGGATTATGAGTCATGGATGGAAAAATGATGTTGTGACTCGGGAATGAGTCAAGGGTCAATTTCGTGGATTTACGTGAAAATAGCAACGGAGGTTGCAACGCATGGATTTGCGTGAAAATGATATTTTGGGCGTGAGGACCCAAGTGAATAGTGATTTTGACTCGGATTTGGAGTCACTTGTGAATTTGATGAAATTAATGATTTTTGTGATTTTATGATTATTTTAATCAGTCTTTTGGGCACGTCTTACGAGGAACGTGCAAATGATGTTTTGGACTAAGCCCGAAGTCAAAAGGATTTCTAAAATGATATTTTGACTTAGTTGGTGAGTCAATGATGATTTCTGGATTATTTTATTGTTTTAAAAATGTGATTTGAACGGTTTATGTGTAAATGGTATTTTGGGGCTTGAGACCCAGTCGGGAATGATCTTGACTTTGTAGGAAGACAAGATTTGATTGAAATATTTTGGGATGTAATTCTCGAGATGGTTTTCATTGTGATTGTGAAATGCCCAGACGGTCGGAGCTTGGGGGGATTACCCAGACGACCGGAGCTTGGGGGATGTGATTGTAGGATCGGGAATTGATCCTATGGTAGTCATCTTCTCGGAGGTGACTGAGCCTGGATGTACCACTCGGAGGTGTCTGAACCTGGGGATGTGTTCGCCCAGATGTGACTGAGCCCAAGGGTTGAGCCCAGAGGTGTCTGTTCCCGAGAGTGTGGCTGGATATTGGCCTACGCGTAGTGCAGCACTTGTGAGTAGTGCAGATATGATTGTATGATATTTTGTGCACTTGTGAGAAGTGCGGATTGATTGGATTGATCGATTGACTGTGCACTTGTGAATAGTGCCTATTGATGATTGCTTGTGATGACGTACCGGTATTGAGTACGGGTTTTTGATCTTTGTGGCCAGGTGATTATGTTTTCACATGTTTTGGCCTGAGAGCCGGGATTTGATGCTTTATTACATGAACTGATTTGATGAACAAGAGTTTTATGGACCATGGGAAAATATGTTTTGATTTTATCGGTCCACGGTTCATACTTGAATGATTTCATACTATTACTCATGTTTTACGATATGCATGCAAGTTTGTGAAAACTGGAGGGTAAGAATGTAATTTTGGCAAATGTTTTTATCAGAGGTCATTTTTGTCCACTCACACCTTTTTTGTTTTGTGACCCTCCAGGCCGTGGTACGACGTTCGGGACTGATCGTGAGGCAGTGGCAGCAGCAAAAATCAGCGCAAACATCCCTTGTCTGGCAAGCACTGAAAGGTAATTTCGGGCCTTTGGTTGACTTGTCAGACGAGAGCAGGACCGTGCATGTTTTTTTGACGTCCAGTTGGGACGGGTCCTGTCAAAGTGGTATCAGAGAATTTGGTTATTGATTTCTATTGTTACGTCATGCCTCCGAGTCGTGCGTCCCGTACACGGTCTGAAGATGGGAGGGACGAGAATAGTATTAGTGAAGGTCCAGATATTGAGCGAGCTCGACGATTAGGAGCCACTGTGTTTCGTGGTGATTCGGGTCTGGATGGCGCCGAAGATTGGATTACTCGATTGGAAAGGATTTTTGAGGTCATGATATGTCCCCCGGAGGATATGGTGCCCTTAGCCACTTTTCTTCTGGATGGTTATGCCTACAGGTGGTGGCATAGTTTACAGTTGACTGGTTGGGATGCCCGTACGTTGGCATGGGATGCATTCCGAGAGCGATTTCTGGATCAGTTTTATCCTCGCTCATTTCGGAACGCTAAGGAGGTTGAGTTTCTCCAATTGTAGCAAGGGAATCTGTCAGTGGTCGATTATGAACAGCAATTTTCACACTTATCTAGTTTCTCTCCTCTGTATGTGGCTACTGAGGAGGATAAGTGTCGAAGGTTTGAGCAGGGATTGGGGAATGCGATACGAGGTGCTGTAACTGTGGGCTCGTATTCTACCCTGAGGGAATTATCGGATGCTGCTATCCGAGTAGAGGCTACTATTTTACCTGTGCCAAAACGATCTTTGAGCTCTAGACGACGACGAGCGCGTCAGGATACTGAAAAGATAAGTCAGGGAACATCGAAGCGTGTTAGCCTTCATTCTCTTGTGTCGCGACCCCCGGTGGGTGTTCATACGAGTGGAACTTCAACTCGATCGACAGGTAAGCGGCGTGGTGGGGCAAGTCGCCTCAGCACTGCCACTTTTCACTTTTGTAGGAAACTTGGACATTTGCGAAGGAATTGCCCTGATCGACTTGACAGTAGTTCAAAATAAATGTATTGATACTTGTTTTCGCGATACTTTGTAAATAGTTTGTATTGTACACTTGTGTTGTAATATTGTATCATGTGTTTTGATTGTGTCGGACTAGTGTGGGTTCGGATGGTTGTTTTTGTTAACGTTTTGGTATGTGGATGGGCATGTTGGGCCCAGAATAAACTTGACCCGAGGATGGGTAATCAGATGACTGACCTTTGGATTTGGGATATTGGATTGGACTCAGAGGAAGTCCGGAAATGGTTTAGAATGTGGTTTACCTTAGGGTATTTGCTACGTGACCGGATATGCCAGTGGTGGCATTGATGTCAGTTGAGTTTGGACTTGGACTCAGTAGGACTCAGGAGTTGGTTTAGGATTCGGGATGAGTCCTGATGTGATTTGAGGGCTCCGGATGAGCCGGGTATGACTGTGAGTAGATGAGGTAGGTTTTCTGACCACAGTTGGGTTGGTCATGATAATGTGTTGGTGTGCCATCTTCTACGGATGGGCAAGTGATGTGCTCGATAGATGTGTTCACTATCCTAAGAGAAAATTTGTAGTGTTAGGATTAGTCGACCAGAGTAGACTTGTGACATAAGTGTTAGTAATGACCGGGGTTGGTGTGAATCCCGGGAGAACTAGACGTTCTTTCCTGTGAACACGTTGATGTGTCATTTTGAGAGTTGTGATTTGGCGAGGTGTTTTTGGGTAGCATAGGACAAGGATTGTCGATGCTAGCTAAACCTTCAGGATTTTTACTTTTCCCTACTTGGTTTTGGATCGACCATATTAGTCTATGGGTCGAGTATGCTGAGGTCATACTTCTGGAAAGGGGCGATTATCACTAATGGCAAAGGATGATAAACAGAAAGGCCTATTGTGTGTGACGGTGATAGTCAGGAGACTTTGAGATTTCGACCTTGTAGTCGGGTCGGGTGTACGGCTAGTGAGGTAGCCGATATTCTAAGCTGAGAGAGTTAAAATTTTTGATAATGTGAGGATCAGTGGAATCCTGTTATTAATGGAACTCCATGGGATTGGAGTGATACTTGACATTTGATCATTTGGACTACTAGGGTCCAGCTGTAGGATCATGCTTGGTGTACGACTTGCTATGTCGTATGTATGATGGTACTTGATACCTAGTGACGGTACATGGGATGTACCAGTGATGTGTCGATAAACGTGTTGGTATTTGGCTTAGTTCCGATACCATTGCTTTTTGGTTGTGAACGTGAACTGGACATTGAACACGATGCACTGGGAAGGGTGATTCTGATGATTTCAGTGATTGTTTGAGCATGTGCTCTTAGCCATGGTTGACTAGTGTAACTCTAGTATTGAGTTGTGTGATCACTGCTAGGCTGGTGTTCAATGTGTTCCAGTTACACCATCTGATTGAGTGAGTTGGTGGTTAGTGTGACCACGATTTGCTTTGCGAGATGTTATCATGTCGTGACCTTACCAGCATCTGGGATCGCTGAGGGGGTGACAGTTGTGGATACTGAGGTTGGTAATTGTCGCAGGATTGAGTTTGCCCTGCGAGGTGAGATCATGTTCTTGATCTTATGCTACATTGACGGATGTTGTAGTATGATGTGTTGTCACTTATTTTTTAATGATTGGAGCTTTACTAGGGTGGTAAAGTTTTGTGGCGACAGTTTGGCTAGTAGTGTCGGCATGGACTGACAAGTGAGTTTTGGTGACTCTCGATGAGAGCGAAGGTCAGGGCCATTAGTGATTACGAGAAATCGGCAAGCTGAAGGAGTCAGCTTATTGGTGACATTGCCAATTTCGGTGACCAACTTCACTCGAGGTGGTCGAGTGTAGTCAGTACGACGTGCATCTGTGATGTGACGTCTGAGTGCAGACGAGTTCTGCGTTAGCTAATGGGTGTACAGGTGTACACATGTCGTGAGGCCCATTTGTTTTCCATGAGGTAGTTGTGGAATGCGGATAGTTGGAATTTCGGGGACGAAATTCTTTAAGGGGGGAAGGTTGTAATGACCTGTCCCGAGTATCGGGATTGAATATTAATTAATTATGATTTAGAATGACTAATTGGGGATTAGTTGAGTGAATTCGGATGAATTGTGCAAAATGACCGTTTTGCCCGTGGCGTGGGCAAAATATTGACTTTTAGTTCAGGCAGTCAAACGGACATTGACCGGTGACTGTGTCGTTGACAGGACCCGCCCCGATCCCCCTGGGACCACCCGGGACGTGCCCTGCTCCCGTCTAACACCCGACATTAAAATACCAAAATTACCCTTATTGAAAATAAAATGCATAAAGAAAATCCAAATTTAAGTCATACATAGCACGCCACACAAATATCCGAATACAAATAGTGTCAGACAAGGGATAGTTCCCGAATACAGTTTATTGAGCACGACTCTAGACACACTACGTGCCAACCTACCCAGCAGTAGGGTTCAGGTGCGCAACATAAACCTATGCATCTTCCTCAGGATCCTCCTCCTCTTCCTCCTCAATAGCACCACCTGTAGGGGTAGTAAAACAACAAGGGTGAGTAGGCCGAAAGTCAAGGTTTACAAAACAGTTTACCATCTCGAAAACATATAGATTTTCCCCTCCGTTTTCCGAAAAGACATGCATTAGTATCATAAACCACAAAATCATATAATCATAAGCAGAATAATATCAACATAATATAATCTCAATCACTGCACTATACATCCCAACCCTGACATCCCAGATGCCCGACGTCCCAGACGCCCAATAAGGTCACAGTCCCAAGGCTACGCGTGCCGCCCGGGGTCTCAATCCCGAGTCCAAATCCCGAACCCAGTCCGAGTGTGGCATACTAGATGCCTGACGCCCCAGACGTCCAATAGTAGCAATCCTGCTCCTGAGTCACTCTACGGTCCGGTCCCTCCGTAGAATGACTCCTTACAGGCAATGCGCCGTGACCACTCCGGGGTACCTACATCCGGAGGAGATAGTGTCCTAGGGTAGATCTATACAGTGCAGTACCACAGATAATTATCGAGATCCATTATACATATACATGACTCAAAACCATTCATAAACAACCAGACGGGTCTCATGCCCAAACATCGTAATACGTGCCATAAATCATACTCAAGATAAATAGATACTTTTACTTGAATCACATATAGATATAATAGAAAGTAAAACAGTTATGCATGCCGAGGTTTAGTGAAATCAAAGTCCCACTCACAGTACAATCCCGCTGCAATCCCGAGCGTAAAGCCCCGTCCAAGGGTTAAAGTACAAGTCCTGTCATGTCCAAAGCATACGTAAAGGTCACTTTAAGTCTCTATCAAACAACTAAGAAACCCTAGACTGAAACCGGCCAGGGAAAGCCGTCCGAACACGCTTCCCAAGGCGTCAAATCCTAATTTGACAAACCTAACAATCTCCTATCGACGCGAAACCACCGCCATTGGATTCGTATCGGCGAAACCTTGAAAATGGAACTGGTCCCACACAAAATACTGTTCACACGCGCCCCCACGCGCCTGGTTAAACTCTGGTCAACGGTGCTACATTGATGCTGACGTCAGCATGACGTCATCACTGACAGTGTCAGAGGACACGTGTCAGCAGCCCATTGGTCCCTGGTCTGACAGTTTTCTGACATGATGACGTCATCATGATGTCACTGCTGACGTCAGCATGATGACGTCATCAGCTACAGTACCGGGTCTGAGAACCGGGTCACCGCAGACCCACGGTTTGACCCGATCACAGCTCGTGTTTCCGACCACCATTTCTGGTGAGGTTTGATCCTATGGAATCATCTTAACCTACTCTATGGTTCTGTGAAATCAAAACAAGGCAATAGGTTCAAGAAACTACCTGAAAATCGACGGGAAGGCTGGCTGCCGGTTCTGGTCGTCTTCTCTGGCGAGTCGTCGAACTTCCACCCACGAACTTTGGTCCAAACTAGTCGTCTAGGTCCCCTAGGTATGTCTCAGAGGTAAACAAAGAATTCCAACGTTAAAAACAGACGTTTCAAAACAGGGAAGGCAAATCGGGTCTGAGCCGTGGTCCGTTCAGTCAGGGTCTGAGTCGTCCTAAGGTTCCAGTTAACCCATCCCTAGGTTAGTTCGAGTGCAGGGGTGAAGGTTTGGACGGTTTGGACAATTTGGGCTGATCGGGTTTCCTTCTCGGGTCTGGGGGTTTCACGGCCGTGCAGGGTGGTCGTGGTGGTGGTGACCGGTGTCTAGGGGTGGCTGTTGGCTGTTGGCTGCCTGGTGAGGGAGGTTGGGTAGTGAGCTGCTGGAGTGTTTGTTCGAAGGGTGAGAGTGCCCACGGTTAAGAGAATGAAAATGTGGGAGTATGGTTTGATGGGTTTAAAACAGAATAAGCAAATGAGATCAACGGCTAGGATTCAATCTGAGTATAGGATGAAGGGTGAGGATTTGAGGAGAGAAAATAATTAATTAATCAAATGGCCAACATAGATCCTTGATTTAGGGAGTGTGGAGATGAGTGACACGTGTCACTCATCCAAGGGTCCAGATTGGTTTGAATAAAGTAATCAGATTCCATTATTTTAATATTATTTTTAATCCGTATCTCGGTTAATTCGGTTAATCGCGTTTACGTCCTTAACCATAACTTTTTCGTCGTACGTCCGATTTTGGCGTGTCGCCTGTCTACGGATTCGTATCGACGCGACCTACGTAACGGTCCTTGGCCCTCGTCCGTTGGACTTCCCGGGTCAAAAGTCAACATTTGGCCC
Organism: Prinsepia uniflora; assembly: GCA_032719365.1. Lineage (NCBI taxonomy): Eukaryota > Viridiplantae > Streptophyta > Magnoliopsida > Rosales > Rosaceae > Prinsepia > Prinsepia uniflora. The sequence continues at coordinate 12,008,733 of CM064873.1, forward strand.
CTCTTTGACCAAATTACCAAAATACCCCTAGACTTCCGAACGTCACAACTTCTTCCTCGAACGTCGGAATCGAACGTGCCACCTGCCTATGAACTCGTGACGTCCCAAACTACGTCACGGTCATGGGTAAAAGTCCTAAATATTTTCCGAGGCAAAAGTCAACTTTCCCCCCCTCAGGGCAAAATGGTCATTTTACAATAAAATAATATTTACGAAAGTTCGGGTCGTTACAGTCGCAGTTCGGGACGTCACGAGTTCATAGACAGGTGGCACGTTCGATTCTGACATTCGAGGAGAAAGTTATGACATTCGGAAGTTGAGGGGTATTTTGGTAATTTGGCTAAGAAGGGGCCAAATGTCGACTTTTGACCCGGGAAGTCCAATGGACGAGGGCCAAGGACCGTTACGTAGGTCTCGTCGATACGAATCCAACGACAGGCGGCATGCCAAAATCAGAGATTCGACGACGAAGTTATGGTCACGGGAACGGACTCGACTAACCGAATGAACCGGGATTAAAATAATATTTTAATATGAACAGTAACCGGTGATTGAACACACTTGGATGAGTGAAAAGTGTCACTCATCCCTTAAATTAAGGCTCAAAACCAGAATCCTTGTCTTAGGGAAAACATCATTATGATGTTTTATTATTTTTAATTAATTGATTAATCCTTTTATTTTTCCATTAATCTCTTTGTGTTTTCTTACCCGTGCACAACTGAGAAGCAGAGAATGGAGAGTTCGAAATTGTCCACCACTTCCCGTCCATTTCTGAACCAAAGAGTGAGAATTTGAGTGAATTGGGAGACAGAATTAGCTGGGATTACACGGGGGATTGAGAGGGAGAAGGTGACTGAAAATCGAAAATTTGGATTTTGGGAGGGAAATTCGAATTGGAAGAATTGAGCCGTGAGATCGAAATGGAGCTTGGAAGTAGCTTCCTGAGGTTGTGACGAGTTGTTTCAGCTCAAGAACGGAAGCAATCGAGGCCCAATTGGCTCTGAACTGGGTCTGGTAACAGTGTGCAAATTCGAGCTTGAGTCGTGGAGTTTGAGGCTTGGATTGATGCAATTGAGTTGGGGAAAGTGTTTAACGGAGTCCATTGAAGCTTCTGGTTGCATCAATTGAAGGAATCGATTGACATGGAAGGATTTCTGATGATGAACAGTGTTCGGAATGTTCTTTGAACGATCATCTTTGATCTTGAGGTTTAAGGTAGGTTTTGGTGAAATTATCATTACAGAACTCTAATTGGACTTAAATAGAAACTAACTGAATGTTCAATTGTTGAAATTGGTATCGAATTGACAGAAAACAAACCGGGTCTTTTCGCGGGTAAAAGGACCTGTTTTACAGACAAACGGGTGAGGAAGACAGTGACTGTAGCAGTCGCGTGGGTTTCACGCTCAGCCACTCACTGCGGCGCGTGAGGACGCGTACGGCCTAGTTTCAAAGTGAGGTCAACATGATTTTTTATCCTCTCATTGTAACGAACATTTTGACGCTGGTTTCGAGGAAATCGGATATCGATTCGTTAATGTTCCGCGTATCCGAAGTTTTGTTTTACGTGTTAAATACGTATTTAAATTCCGGAAAAATTGGGGAAAATTATATGAAGTATTTTGAGATGTTAGTAACCCTCTATAATGACTTTGGACAGGAGTTGTGATTTCCAAATTTTACGGAAAAATGTGCAGCTCGAAAACGGACCGTTTTGGACGGTGTGTGTGAGTGGACTTTGTTTTCTAACCGTGATGCATGCATATATGATTTAAAATGCCTTATTATATGATTTTATATGCTTTGGCATGATTGACGTTTCAATCCGGTGATTTCTCGATTTTATGGATTATTATATTATTATGATTTAAAATGCCTTATTATATGATTTTATATGCTTTGGCATTATTGACGTTTCAATCCGGTGATTTCTTGATTTTATGGATTATTATATTATTATATTTGGCACGATTTTTGAGAAATTATGAATTTGGTTAAAAATGATGTTTGGACTCGGGTTATGAGTCCGGTATTGAATTTGATTGAAAATAATGTTTGGACTCGGATTATGAGTCATGGATGGAAAAATGATGTTGTGACTCGGGAATGAGTCAAGGGTCAATTTCGTGGATTTACGTGAAAATAGCAACGGAGGTTGCAACATATGGATTTGCGTGAAAATGATATTTTGGGCGTGAGGACCCAAGTGAATAGTGATTTTGACTCGGATTTGGAGTCACTTGTGAATTTGATGAAATTAATGATTTTTGTGATTTTATGATTATTTTAATCAGTCTTTCGGGCACGTCTTACGAGGAACGTGCAAATGATGTTTTGGGCTAGGCCCGGAGTCAAAAAGATTTCTAAAATGATATTTTGACTTAGTTGGTGAGTAAATAATGATTTCTGGATTATTTTATTGTTTTAAAAATGTGATTTGAACGGTTTATGTGTAAATGGTATTTTGGGGCTTGAGACCCAGTCGGGAATGATCTTGACTTTGTATGAAGACAAGATTTGATTGAAATATTTTGGGATGTAATTCCCGAGATGGTTTTCATTGTGATTGTGAAATGCCCAGACGGTCGAAGCTTGGGGGGATTACCCAGACGACCGGAGCTTGGGGGATGTTATTGTAGGATCGGGAATTGATCCTATGGTAGTCATCTTCTCGGAGGTGACTGAGCCTGGATGTACCACTCGGAGGTGTCTGAACCTAGGGATGTGTTCGCCCAGATGTGACTGAGCCCGAGGGTTGAGCCCAGAGGTGTCTGTTCCCGAGAGTGTGGCTGGATATTGGCCTACGCGTAGTGCAGCACTTGTGAGTAGTGCAGATGTGATTGTGTGATATTTTGTGCACTTGTGAGAAGTGCGGATTGATTGGATTGATCGATTGACTGTGCACTTGTGAATAGTGCCTATTGATGATTGCTTGTGATGACGTACCGGTATTGAGTACGGGTTTTTGGTCTTTATGGCCAGGTGATTATGTTTTCACATGTTTTGGCCTGAGAGCCGTGATTTGATGCTTTATTACATGAACTGATTTGATGAACATGAGTTTTATGGACCATGGGAAAATATATTTTGATTTTATCGGTCCACAGTTCATACTTGAATGATTTCATACTATTACTCATGTTTTATGATATGCATGCAAGTTTATGAAAACTGGAGGGTAAGAATGTAATTTTGGCAAATGTTTTTATCAGAGGTCATTTTTGTCCACTCACACCTTTTCTATTTTGTGACCTTCCAGGCCGTGGTACGACGTTCGGGACAGATCGTGAGGCAGTGGCAGCAGCAGAAATCAGCGCAAACATCCCTTGTCTGGCAAGCACTGAAAGGTAATTTCGGGCCTTTGGTTGACTTGTCAGACGGGAACAGGACCGGACACGTTTTTTTGACGTCCAGTTGGGACGGGTCATGTCAGTGGGTGTTTGGCTCTAGGAGAAGATAGGCATCTCTTGATCAATGAAACTATAATGGTGGGATGAAATTTGATAACAATAAATTGTTTTGCCTCCGCCCTTTACAACTTTTATTATTAAAAACGAATGCTTGCTATAATTGAATTGATGATGTTTGGAAATTCATGCTTGTGTTATGATTTGATTTTGAAAATTATGATGATGATCATGGCGCTTAGTTGTCTTCGTAACAACACATTGCGGCTACACTTTTTCCCAACAATAGATGCGTGAGCATCCCCGTAAACCTTAAAGGGGATTATTGGGCTTGATATTTATGTTTTGGTTATTGGAAAATCTTGGTTATTGGTTATTGGAAAACACTCAGAATGTTTTTCACCCTAGGTCCACACTAGGGTTTTTTCACAAAAATGATATGGGCTATTAGTAGCAAGCTCCAAAGCCCATAAGGCCCAAAAAATTAGTTCAATAGGCTCAAATCATAGCCCAAAAGGCTACCAAATCATGAATGACCAAACCAATAAGCCCAAATTTGCTAGTCCATAAGGCAACCAAATAACCAGCCATTTGCTCAATACCCAATCAAATCGATCTGACCCATTCAACTCAAATCGACTAGGTCAACTCGACCCAATCTGATCCAGTCAAACTGGTTAGCGGAGCTTAAACACCTGAACCAAACCAACTAAACCGATCCAGCCGAATCAGACCATCCAAACTGAATCGACACATCATCATGACAAGTTACCCCTACCTAACTGGTCCAATCGAACTGGACTATCCAAACCGAATCGCCACACCAACCACGTCACATGAAGTGTCACGTACCATATGCCACATCACTTGATGAGCCATATCAACACTAAGTGTTAAACAAAGAAAAACAAATTTTCTTTGCAAAAACAAAGGGTTGAACCATGGACCTCATGGTCATGGAACAAGAGAATTCACTAGGTTAGGTGTGTTGTTGTGATACATAAGATCACAATTTTTATTTAAACCTTCAATGCTAGAAGCATTTAGTGAACCTATTAAACCAATAAATGCCAAAAGTATTTGGATAAATAATTCTAAATAAATCTTTAGGATTTATTTTAAATGGTTGAACTATCACATTTCCTAGACTAATTTTATTAGTAAATGCATATACTTACTTGAACTAGAAGTTCATTAACAAACCAGAAATTCATTAACAAACCAAAAATTCATTAACAAACTATAAGTTCATAAACAAACCACTAGTTTATAAATAAACTTACCGTTCATATTAAACACCGAACTCTCAGTTTTCAGTAATAACATAAAAGAAAAGGAACTTAAAGTTTCCTTCATAAATTTACCATACATGATAAAATCAGTAAATTTTACATGTTTAATCCAACATTATTGCCTGGAAAAAACGCAACTGCTTGAATCAAATATTGTTTCTCATCGTGATTCAAACCATGAAAAGAGAATTAGGGTCGTGGTAGAGGAAAAAGACCTAACTTCCCAAGACATAGACGAGAACCCATATGCCCATGATTAGTGAAACCGTAGTGCATGCGGCCAATGGCACCCATGAACCAAGTGCCCGTGATCAAGGTATATATGGTGAGAATGCTCTCACTCAGCTCATAAGGCTCGAAATAAGAGACACACTAGTCTGGCCCATTGCCATTAGAATCAGAATCAAGAATATTTGTGTGTAGATGTGAAGTAATAGATCATTGGTACTGCACCTACTGTGTAATAATACAAAGTTGCAAATGAGCATCACGCTAGTTGAGGAAATCGAAAGACCAACTTAGTAGAATGATCAATTCCCATAGGATTATATTGGTGGTTTATGTTTTTGAATTTGAAAATGTGGTTTTTGCTTGAATATGATCTAATTCAATACAAATATTTATTGTCGTGCATGTGATCCATTGAATTAAACCTATAAATATACATGTTTTGTGGGAAAGTTTGTTGTCTGGCTGACAGTGTTACCATGTACATTATACTCCAAGATCGGAAGTAATTTACAAACTAGTTGCCTATCAATACCACTGTGACAACCATAGGAAACCAATACAATCTGATTAAGGACCATGGAAAATCCTAGTTTATGTTGTCAAATGGTACAAAATTACTGATGAGGTATTATATTCTTCACATTCCAAAAGAACGTTGTCAAGATTTATGGATATTCGAGTCAACGATTATCACCTTAAAACCACCAACAAAAAGAAAGTGAAATACATTTTCATAACCTCCAATTTGTATGGCTATAAACATACATTGGAGGAGCAAGCCAGAAGCTAACCATGAACTAGCTCGAGGCTAGCTAATATGAGCAACTGCTTATTATGCCATGGCCAGTTGGAACACCTAGGTCAAGGTAATGATGTAGTGTATCTTCAATACATCGCACGAGCAACCCCTTACTAATAAGCACTTTATGTTTAATGAAACACTATGCGAAACTTGCTTGCTAGAAAAAGTTGAATATTAGACCATCTTATGGTTTTGGTTGAGATATTGACAAAGTGGTCACATGTTACTTTATTGTCCACATGCATGTTGCGTTTTGCTAAACTCTTACCCAGGTCATCAAATTGAGAGCCCTACCATCTGAATTCTCTTTTACATTCTATAAGACTTGATAATTCTGGGGAGTCTACATCGAAATCATATGATGATTATTGCATGTCCCTCGAGATTGATGTTGAACATTCGGTTTCCCATGTTCACACCAATAAAGGTCTCGTAGAAAAACTCATTAACCTTGATAATGCGCACCAAGATTCTAGTTTCTGCGTAGGGCTATGCAATTTTGCATGCAGTAATGTTGGTCTGGTTGAGGCCTACTACCACCTAACCTACTCTGCGTTACAGCTAGTGTCTAGGTACGAACTTGAAGTTTTGTACTTACTCGTTTTTGGGTGTGTAGTTTATGTGCTAATTGTTTCGCCACAATATACAAAATTGGAACCTTAACTCAGGAGAGGGCATATATGTAGGTTATGAATCCCCTCCATTATATGTTATTTAGTGCCCTTGATAGACGATCTCTTTATCGCTATATTTGTGAGTAGTCATTTTGATGAGCCAGCCTTCTCGTCGTTAGGGGGAGATAAGATCATCAACATTTCAGAAGAACAACGTGAATTAACATAGATGGTTCCCCACTATGTCTCATCTTGATCCCCGAGCTTCACAAAGTGATAATAAAGTGCAGAGAATTTTAGATCTATAGAGTGTAGCTAATAATATGTTAGATGCTTACTTTGATTTAGCTAAAATGACAAGGTCGAATATACTTGATGCAAATATGCTTATAAGGATAGACGTCCCAGTAGGATGCTTCATCCTAGATGAACGAGATACGGCCATGACGGCTAACCAGTCATAAGTCCCTGCCCAAAAGAAAAGTATACCAATAGGGTTGAAGGATTCTCATCCTCAGTAGAGGATAAATTTGCCACAATCAAATCCTTTAGAAATATAAATATGAGTTAATCTATCTCATGAGATAATTATGGATTATGGGTATATCTTAGAAGAGACAGAGTTGAAGGACGCTTCAATGTCTGAACCCACTTTCGTGAATAAAGAGATCTTGGTAAATTATACATGCTTATATTATTGGTAATTTATGTGTACTCGTTGTAGCTACCGAAATGATAACTAATGATGAAATCGAACCTCAATCCATTGATGAATGAATACCAACACAGAGAATACTGGCCAAAAATATAAAGAACCAATCCATGTCGAATTAGGTTCCTTAACAAAAAAGAAGGTATTTGAACCTGTAGTTCCCATAGCTCCCTATGTTAAATCTGCAAGATCTAAATGGATCGTGGTAAAGAACGTAATGAGAAAGATGAGATTGTGAGATACACAACTCATTTAATGGCGCACGAATTTTCTCAACGCCCTGAGATTGATTACGAGGAGATGTATTTTCCCGTAATGGACGTCATAACGTTCGACTACCATATCAGTTTGATAGTTTTTGAAAAACTGAGTATGCAGCTCAATATGTGGTTACAGTTTATCTCTATGGGATTTGGATACAGAGATACATATGGAAGTTCTCGAAGGACTTAAGATACCTGATGTAAATAGTTCCAGACCACGAAACAACACTCAATTAGTTCGAGGCATCTACTTTATTGATTAAACCATCCATATCCATGTGGTATAACTGTCTAAGTGAGTATTTAATCAGGATGAGATATTTGAATAATGAAATATGCTCACACGTGTTTATTAAGAAAACAAGTTACAGGTTTTCTATTGATTGGTACTCCAGGAATAACCAAAGAAACTACTAAGAACCTGAAGTTGGAATTTGAAATGAAGGATCTTGAGATAACGAAATTTTGTCTCAACTTGGAGCTCAAGCGCCGTACAGATGAAATTTTAGTCAATCAATCGAATTATCCAGAAGATGTTGTTATTACATCTAAAAGATGTTGAGACACTTTAATGAGGATAAAGAAAAACCGTCAAGCACTCACATGATCATCCATAGTTTAGACCCTAAAAAAGACTTGTTTTGACTCGTAGATAATAACAAAGAGATACTGAGACCAGAAGCTCCATATCTAAATGCAATAAGTGCATTATTGTACTTGGATTAATGCACTAGACCAAACATTTCATCAGATGTGAACTTGCTAGCTAGATTTAACACTATGCCACCACGCCGCCACTAAAATGACATAAAAGACATTTTTTGATACCTCATAGGTACAAAATGATATGGGTTTATTCTATCCTTACGCATTAAGGAATGAATCAAACCCATTTGGTCCTTGGAATGATGCATGACTCGTTGGGTATGCTAACACCAGCTACCTATCAGACTCACACAAGGAGCATTAAACTGATTATGTCTTTACCATTAGGAACACATCAATATATTGGAGGTCTATGAAATGGACCCTTATTTCTATGTTTTCGAATCATGCATAGATTCTAACTCTTCACAAAACAGTTCATAAATGTATATGTTTAAGAGCCATTACAGGTCATATTCAAAGTACTTGTGGACTACATTCCACCAATAATGAAATGACGATTATCTACGTAGATAATAATGCCTCCATTAAGCAGATGAGAATCAGTTTCATTATAGTAGACAACAAGAAGTCATTACCCAATGCAACATTCTAGCAGCTTTTCCATGGTATTGAATTGCGTAGATTGGCTAATGCCATGGTTGAGCGGTGGTAGACACCGGGGAAGCCGTAGAGTTACGAGAGGACGAGGTCCTCTGATTGTGGTTACTGGTTGATGGTACACTAGTATTGGAGTATGACGACTCTTCGGAGTCGAGAGCGATGGATCGATCTAGATGGTTGTGCTGTAGTGGCAGCCGGGTTTGTGATAACCCTAGTTGGTGATTGATTGGACAAGTTACCAGGAGAATGGTACTTGTCGACCGGATCCTGAGGTGGACCGATCGGTGGTTGTTGCGTGTTGAGTGGTTGGTACCGGCGGTGAGTTGACTGCATGGATTTGGAGTCATGATAGCAGAATGTTTCTGAGATTGGTCTGTACGAGGTTGTGGCAGACGCTGCTATCGATGGACGTAGTCGAGTCTTATCGATTTGGATAGGCTCAGGTTTCCGTGAAGATTGTAACGATGGGATTCGTCAGTCGTGACGAGGATACGGAGGTGCATAAATGACGCATGGTACGAGCGGTGATTTCTAGATTCACCTCGGTTACGACCGAGTGCGATCGCAGAATGAGGTGACTGTGATGAGTGGAATGTACTTGGATGAGGGACAGGTGCCCTAAGTATCCTTGGACGGATCACATGAGTGTGAGTGTTGGAGTTGATCCCATAGAGTTGGGACGTGCAAATCAATATGCCGACGAGATAGTAGATGTGCCCAGAGTGGCGAGTATATGAGTTCGGTGGGTACTGAGCAGGACAGAGAGGATCCCTAGTGGCTTAGTCCGAGGCACGGGGAGTACTTGGTTTGGTGACCAGTTCTTTGATGAAACGAGACTTGAGGCACGAGTGTGTGCCCAGGAGTGGTAACGTTAAAGGTTGAAATGCCTAAGTAGTGATTGGATGGAATGGCATAAATGGATAACGTAAGTGACGTCTTATGACGTATGGGTCGGTTGGTCAGATATGGTGGCATGCAGAGATTTAATTGCAGATCACAGTAGGAGTCTGTTGTGACTCTTCAGTCGAGCGGTACATCGGATTAGGATGAATTGACATCCTTTTGGATGTGCATAAACGGTATTCACGGTCGCATGGATGGTGTTTGATTGAGCTGAGGACCATTGCGGGTTGGTTTTGGTTGACTACGGTTGACCTTACCTCCTGAGTTGAGGACTTGGAAATCATTTGCCTATAAGACACGGGGATGCTCGTGTAATGAGTGAGCTCAGTAATGGAAAAAGAAGCATGTTTCTAATGTGATTGGAACTTCAGAATAAAGAGAAGTTGTGATTGAGACAATGAGATGAGTACTTGATTCCGCTTTGGTGACGGATATTCTGGATGTCGCTGAGTGTGACTTCTCGTTTCTGCTCTTTAGCAGATAGTGCTGGGTGCCGGAGGATGACATAGGATGAATTTTGATGTCATCATCTTGGATTCTCCTTGATTCTTCCCTAGGTGGGACGAAGAGAAGTGATATAACAGCTAAAGGGTTCAAAGAAGGTGTAAGAACTGAACACCTAGGTTGTGGGTCAAATTTGAATGATTCAAATAGCAGATGGTATTTAGTGTCACTGGATGTGACGAATGGGTGTCCACTACCTTGGACCCATAGTGGACCCACTATAGGTCGAGTCGTGTGGCAACGATCAGGATGATCGAGATGACTGAGGTGATTGTGGTGACCGGGAGGTGAGTAGACCGAGGTCTGGTCTTCATTGGAGTGAATTTCCTTGCTAATTATGCTAAGCTAGGAGCAGAGGAGAATCAGCTGGTAAGGCGGTTGAAGAATCTCTTGGCATAGTTGATGAGATGACAAGACAGAAGTTGGATATGGGAGCGTATGATCTGTCTTGGATATGAGAGTAGAGATTGTGATGGATTGATGTTCGCCTGGTGACGAACGGTTGAGGTTCGAGCCATGGTTGGAGCGCGGACAGTAGTGTGTGGTTGGAAGTTGCGAGAGTGCAACACTTGAGCAGGCCGAGTAGTGCCTTGATGATTGATGTGATAGGGGTGCACCGATGTGTTGTGCACATTGAACGATGGGATTGACCACGGTCAATCGGTATGTCATGTTGAAAGTTCCCCGAGAGTATGAATATGTTGTAGGTTGGATAGAGTCCTAGTTGGACATGAGATGGTGATCGGACGAGGCCCGATGTTGATTGTACAGTGTGTACCGGGATCGGATCTGATGTGGATAATTCGATGGGTACCATGATCAGATGTGTTCTGACATGATGATGAGTTGATTGGACGTCGACTACCATGTGCTCAAGCAGAGTGAATTGGTAGGGTTCAGCGATTGATGTGAGCGGGGGTTCGAGTCATGGATGACTAAGGGAACCCTACAGAGTAGACGTGTTATCTCAGCCGAGACAAGTATTTGATTGGGATCTAGATACACCAGGATGGGTACGATGTCGAATGTGTTTCGACAGGACACGTGGTGTGACGGTTTGGGACTCGAGTGAGTCAACGTTTCAACATCGGTTGCTGAGTGACACGAAGTATGATGTGAGAACTCGAGGGCGAGTCGAGGTCAGAGTAGCACAACGGGAGAGCGCAGTGGAGCCGAGAGTTATCGGCTGGTCATGATAGTGGTTGATGGGATTGGCTTCCGTACGAAGTCAATCTGGCATGTAGTGGTGATGAGTTTGATCGATGTCCGATGAGTTCGGATTAGTATGGTTTGATGGGACTCTAGGGAGAGTCAGTATGAGTATGAGAAAATGGGTTAGTAGACAGATATGAGTACTGAGGCCGATTGACAGGACCCGTCCCAATCCCACTGGGACCACCCGGGGACGTGACCCGCTCCCGTCTGACAATGACTCTAAACATACCAAAATTACCCTTAAATAAAAACCGAAGACTCACATAGATAGATAATGTCCAAACACAGTGTTTAAAGTGATACTGTCAGACAAGGGAAAGTAAAATACAACATGCGAGCACACTAGTCAGAGTACATTTATTCGGTGCTCAACCTACCCACAAGGGGGTGTACAGGTGCACAGCTAGGCAAACTAAACCTCTGCCTCCTCCTCCGGATCCTCCTCCTCTATTGCCGTGTCAGGGTCTGGAGGGGTCAGTAAAACAAGGGTGAGTGGGCCAAAAATAACAGTTTAGAAATCAATTTAATAATAAAATAATCATAAGGTTTTACCCCTCCGTTTTCCAAATCTTGCATGCAGTGAAAACATAATATTATAAACCAATGAACCACAATAATAATCGTAAGGTGAAACTAACATATCAGTGCACTGTAAAAAACCCAACCCAAATGATGTCACGGTTCTAAGGCTACGCGTTGCCACTCAGGGTCTCACACCCGAGACTCTCTAGGTACATCAGCTCTCGGTATCCCGGTCACTGCCCGAGGTATATGAACATGCCTTCCTGAGAGTAAGCAGCCCAACGGGGGTCAACTCCACTCAGTCAGAGCCCCGTGACTACTCCAGGGTCCACCCAGGCCAACGACCCTCCCTGGAGGAGACAATATACACAGGTAGGAAAGTACAGTACAATAACAGTATAGTTTACCCTATGTCCCCTGGACATCCCAAACAAAATCCACATATAATCCAGACGGGTCTCATGCCCAAAACATGGTAATACCATATATAAGCAATTTATAAGACTCATCAGTGGAAGTAAAACAGTTTATGCATGCAAGCCTTTTATAAATCAACAGCCCACTCACACTCGGTCCTTGCTGCTCAACGATCTCTATAAACCTGTATTATTACTCCTGAGGGTTACTTAAGGACCCTACAATATCAATACCAAGACCCTAGAACAGATCCGCCTCAAAAACGCGTCCCGGGCACTAGTCCCGGTGCTTCAAACCCCATTTTGACTAACATAACGATCTCCGATCGACACGAAACCACCGCCATTGGATCCGTATCGTCGAAACCTTGAAAATGGTACCGGCCCCACCAAAATTACTGTTCACACGCGCCCCCACGCGCCTGGTCAACGCGTGGGTCAACGCTGCTACAATACCGCTGACGTCAGCATGACGTCATCACTGACACTTGTCAGGTGACACGTGGCACGTTCTGATTGGTCCCTGGTCTGACAACATCTGACAGGATGACGTCATCATGACGTCAGAAGTGACGTCAGCATGATGACGTCATCATGCTACAGTACCGGGTCGACCCGTTTGACTGGAACCGGGTCGCCGTCGACCCACGGTTTGACCCGATTCCATCACACGATTCCGGCCACCATTTTCGACGGGGTTGATCCCTATGGGATCGTCTAGGTCTGTCCTATGGTTCTACAACCTCAAAACAAGAAGAAAGTGGAAGAAAACTCACCAGAATGTCTCTGAAACTCACGGTTACGGTCCGGTCGTCGTCTCCGGTGATCCACGGCGTCTCCGTCGTCCAACCCGGTCCCAAACGACTCGTCACTCACCCTAGGACATGTCTATCACCTAACAATCAATTTCCAAGCATTAAACACGATCGGGTCGAACAGGGAAGGAAAACGGGCTTATCGGGTTTTGGGTCTTACCGCCGCCGTCACGCCGCCGTAGCCCTCGCCGTCGTCCAGTTAGGCTCCTAGGATCCCCACGGTGCAGACTGGAGCTCCTCCCGCGTCGAGGTGAGGTGGTTCTCGAGTTTTGCTTCTTGGACCCGTTTCCTTGAGGTTTTCGGGTCGTGTTTTGGACGGGATTTTCAGGGCTGGGAAATGGGGTGGTGGCTGCCGGTGATGGTTAGTGGATGTTGGTGATGCAGCTGGTGATCGGGTGGTGGTGTGAGAGTGGCTGGTTCGATCGCCTGGTTTGAGAGAAAAGGGGAAGAATGCACGGGTTTGTGAAGGGGGAATGGATGTGTGTGTTTGTAAACAAAGGCAGAGATCGTGCATGAAGCAGAAAAAGCAGAGGAAATGGAAGGCTGGGATCCATTTGAGCAGCAGATCCAACGGCTGGGATTAAATGGAGGGAAATTAAATAATATAAAAATTGATTAAATAGTGTTAATTGCTTTATTGGAATAGTAAGGCTTTGGATGGGTGACACTTGTCACCAATCCATCGGTTCGATTTAAATATTAATTTGGCACGGATTCCCGTAATTAATTAATATTTTATTCCGTTGTTCTCGGTTCGTAAGTTCCGCTAAAACGCTTCCTTGACCATAACTTCTTCATACGAACTCCGATTTCGGCGTGCCGCCTGTCTACGGATTCGTGACGTCCCGACCTACGTCATAGTCATGGGTCAAAGTCCGAATTATTTCCCGAGAAAAAGTCAAAGTTTTCCCCCCAAGGGTAAAACAGTCTTTTTTACATTAAAATATTATTATTCTCGGTTCGGGTCGTTACAACCTACCCTCCTTACAGAAATTTCGTCCTCGAAATTTACTCAAACAAGTATGGGTACTGCCCTCTCATCAACTCCTCGGGTTCCCATGTCGCTTCCTCCACCTCGTGGTTCCGCCATAGTACTTTAACCAAAGAAATCGTCTTGTTCCTTAAGACTTTTTCCTTCCTATCCAGAATCTGCACTGGCCGTTCCTCGAAACTCAAATCTGTCATCAGTTCCAGTGGTTGCTCTGGCAGTGCATGAGAGTCATCCCGAAGATACTTCCGTAGCATCGACACATGAAATACGTCATGTACTCGGGAAAGCTCCGAAGGTAGTGCTAAACGGTAAGCCACCGGACCAATCCTCTCGACAATCTCATATGGTTCGATATATCGAGGACTCAATCTCCCACGTCGTCCAAATCGAAGAATCCCTTTCCACGGCGATAACTTTAGAAAGACAAAGTCACCAACCTCGAACTCTAAATCTCGGATCCGTCGATCTGCATAGCTTTTCTGACGATCCTGGGCCGCCTTCAATCTCTCCCGAATAACCCGAACTGTCTCCTGGGTCATATCCATCAGATCCGGCCCCACTGCAGTTCTTTCTCCGATCTCCATCCAGCATACCGGTGTTCTGCACTGTCGACCATACTGTGCCTCATATGGTGCCATCCCTATACTCGCCTGGTAGCTGTTATTGTAGGCAAACTCCATCAATGGCAATCGATCAGCCCACGAATCCTGGAATTGCAATACACAAGCTCTCATCATGTCTTCGAGAGTCTGTATCGTCCTTTCAGACTGCCCGTCGGTCTGAGGATGGAATGCCGTACTGAAATGCAATTTCGTACCTAAGGCAGTTTGCAGACTCCTCCAAAATCTGGATGTGAAACGCGGATCCCGATCCGACACGATCGACCCTGGGGTACCGTGTAGTCGGATGATCTCATTAATGAATAGCTGGGCCAAACGGTTTAGCTTGTACGTCTCACGTACAGGCAGAAAATGTGCTGATTTAGTCAACCGATCCACTATTACCCAAACTCCATCAATTCCACTCCTTGTCTTCGGTAACTTGAAGACAAAGTCCATTGTAATATGATCCCACTTCCATTGTGGAATTGGAAGTGCCTGCATAGCCCCATACGGACGCTGCCGTTCTGCTTTGACCTGCTGACAGATCAAACATTTGCTGGCAAACTCAGCTATCTCTCTCTTCATCCCTGGCCACCAATAATAGTCCCGGAGGGTACGGTACATCTTTGTCCCTCCTGGATGCATAGCATAGGCCGAACTGTGGGCCTCGTCTACAATCTCTCTCCTCAACTCTGGTACCGCAGGTACACACAATCTCCCAAGCTTTACTAATGCTCCATCGCCCCTGACGGAGAAATCTTGTCTCTGTCCGGATTCAACCTCGTTCCTGTAATCACAAAGTATCTGGTCCTGTAGTTGAGCCTCGATGATCCTGTCGACCAACACGGGTCGCACATGAAAGCTAGCCAACAAGGCTCCCTGATCGTCCATCCCTAACATAACTCCGCTCTTCCGGAGTTCCACTAGCAAAGGAAGATACACCAATCTCAAATGCGCAACTGATCCCGCCGACTTCCTGCTAAGTGCATCAGCTACAACATTTGCCTTGCCAGGATGGTACTCGATCGTACAGTCATAATCCTTCAACAACTCCAACCATCTCCGCTGTCTCATGTTGAGTTCCTTCTGAGTGAACAAATGGTTTAAGACTCTGGTGATCGGTGAATATTCGGAATGTCACACCGAACAAATGATGTCTCCAGATCTTTAGAGCATGAACCACCGCCGCCAATTCTAAATCATGAGTAGGGTAGTTCAACTCGTGCGTCTTCAACTGCCGGGATGCGTAAGCAATCACTTTTCCATTCTGCATCAATACACAACCCAAACCCTGCAGCGATGCATCACTATATACCACGAACTCTCCACTGCTGTCTGGTAATGCAAGGACAGGTGCAGTGGTTAATCGGAACTTTAATTCTTGAAAACTCTGTTCACACAGATCGTCCCATACAAACTTCACCCCTTTCCGGGTTAACCGAGTCAATGGTGCGGCAATCTGGGAGAAACCCTCTACGAATCTCCGATAGTAGCCTGCTAACCCAACAAAACTTCGCACTTCCGTCACCGTGGTCGGTCTTGGCCAATTTGTCACAGCCTCCGTTTTCTGAGGATCCACACTTATCCCCTCGGGTGATATAATGTGACCCAAGAATCCAATACTATTTAGCCAAAACTGACACTTGCTTAACTTAGCATACAGCTGCTCCTGTCGTAGTTTACCCAATACCCTTCGTAAGTGTTCCTCATGAGCCCTGACACTCTTGGAATACACCAAGATGTCGTCGATAAACACTATCACAAATTTATCCAGGTATGCTCGAAAAACTCGATTCATCAAGTCCATGAATGCCGCTGGTGCATTCGTCAATCCAAAGGGCATCACCAAGAACTCATAATGCCCATACCTCGTTCGAAAAGCTGTTTTCTGAACATCCCCCTCGGCTATTCTCAGTTGATGGTATCCTGACCTCAGATCTATCTTGGAGAAATATCGCGCTCCTCGTAACTGATCGAACAAATCATCGATCCTGGGTAAGGGATACTGGTTCCTTACCGTAGCCTTGTTCAACTGCCGATAATCCACACACAACCGTAAACTACCCTCCTTCTTCTTCACAAATAAGACCGGCGCTCCCCATGGTGATGTACTGGGTCGGATAAACCCTAGATCCACCAATTCCTGTAATTGGATTTTCAATTCCGGTAGCTCCGCCGGTGCCATACGGTACGGTGCTTGTGAAATCGGTCGAGTCCCGGGGAGTAACTCGATCGTAAAGTCGATCTCCCTGGGTGGTGGTAATCCAGGTAAATCTCCTGGAAAGACATCAGGAAATTCCCGCACAATCGGAATATCCTCAATACGCAAAGATTCATCCGTAGACTCTACCACATAAGCAAGATAACCCTGACACCCCTTCTGTAAGAGTTTAGTAGCTGTGAGTGCAGATATTACCTTGGGTGATGCGTCTCCACACTCTCCCTGGAATATCACTTCCGGTAATCCTGGACCTCTCAAAGTCAATCGCATGTTACTACAGTCGATGAGTGAATTGTACTCCGACAACCAATCGACTCCAAGTATCACATCGAAATCGTGAACATTCATCAGGATTAAGTCTGCCGGAAATTCGACTCCCTCAATCTCCACAGGACAAGCTCGTATCTCCTGGTTCACCCGGTAGGTCACCCCCATCGGTGTCCCCACTCCCATCTCGTGCTCAAGTGCGGTCACCTCACGGCCCAACAGACTCGCACAACGCGGTGAAATAAAAGAATGAGTTGCCCCCGAATCCATCAATGCACGAACAACCATACCATAAATATGTACAGTACCTGTCAACACTCCCGGAATGGATCTGGCCTGCTGCTGGGTAACAGCATAAACACGAGCCATGGACTCTGCAGGTCGTCCCCGTCCTCTAGCCCCTCGATCACGGCCACGCACAACACCGCGTGTCCGGCTGCTGTCAGTCTGGGATGCTGTGCTCTGCGCTGGCGCAGTACTGCCGCGAATCAGTGGACACTCAGAAGCATAATGCCCCGGCTCCCCACAAGCGAAGCATGTGACCTCCCTAGGTCGACCCGAGTATCCTCCCGGTGAGATGCTCATCGGTGAGTATGACCGCTGCCAAGCTCCAGAACGCTGTCCAGACCTCTGAGGACTCCTGAACTGACCAGAACGTCCTCGGCTGCCAGAAGACGAAGATCCACCAGAATGTCCTCCCTTCGAGCCACGACGGCCCGAAAATCCCAAGTGTGGGCGATCACGTCGCCGAGTCTCCCCCTCAGCTCGCTGACGAGCCAGGATACTGTTCTCAACCCTGGTCGCCGCATCAGTCAGATCCCTCATGGAAGCAAAGGGTGTTGCAGTCACCATCGCCTGAATCTCAGGTCGCAAGCCCCACTCAAATCTGCGACATCGGTCTGCCTCGGTGATTACGAAGTTCTCAGCAAAGCGAGACAACATCAGGAAGGTCTCCTCGTACTCTGCTACAGTCTGATCCCCCTGCCGGAGTTGCAGAAACTCCGCCTCACGGGCGTTGCGGAACGACCGCGGATAGAACTGGTTGAGAAACCGCTCTCGGAAGGTCTCCCATGGGATGGTGTGAACAGTCCAGCCGGCCAAAACAAGGTTGTGCCACCATCGGTAGGCGCTCCCATCCAGTAGGAAAGTCGCCAGTATGACACGCTCCTCCGGAGGACAGTGCATGACCTCGAAAATCCTCTCCCAGCGGTCAATCCACTGGTGTGCTTCCTCAGGGTCGGTTCCCCCACTGAAGTGCGTAGCACCCAGGCGCTGAGCCCGCTCAATGCTCGCAGTGTCTCCATTTCCTCCATTGCCCTCGTCAACACGTGCACGGGGTTCACGTCGGGGAGGCATATCCAACTGTGAAGAGGCAAACAGGTTAAAAGACATCGAAAGCGACCATGTACAAAGTACAAACCGCTAACCTAGTACTCCGACCACTAATCCTAATGCTCTGATACCAAGCTGACAGGACCCGTCCCAATCCCACTGGGACCACCCGGGGACGTGACCCGCTCCCGTCTGACAATGACTCTAAACATACCAAAATTACCCTTAAATAAAAACCGAAGACTCACATAGATAGATAATGTCCAAACACAGTGTTTAAAGTGATACTGTCAGACAAGGGAAAGTAAAATACAACATGCGAGCACACTAGTCAGAGCACATTTATTCGGTGCTCAACCTACCCACAAGGGGGTGTACAGGTGCACAGCTAGGCAAACTAAACCTCTGCCTCCTCCTCCGGATCCTCCTCCTCTATTGCCGTGTCAGGGTCTGGAGGGGTCAGTAAAACAAGGGTGAGTGGGCCAAAAATAACAGTTTAGAAATCAATTTAATAATAAAATAATCATAAGGTTTTACCCCTCCGTTTTCCAAATCTTGCATGCAGTGAAAACATAATATTATAAACCAATGAACCACAATAATAATCGTAAGGTGAAACTAACATATCAGTGCACTGTAAAAACCCAACCCAAATGATGTCACGGTTCTAAGGCTACGCGTTGCCACTCAGGGTCTCACACCCGAGACTCTCTAGGTACATCAGCTCCCGGTATCCCGGTCACTGCCCGAGGTATATGAACATGCCTTCCTGAGAGTAAGCAGCCCAACGGGGGTCAACTCCACTCAGTCAGAGCCCCGTGACTACTCCAGGGTCCACCCAGGCCAACGACCCTCCCTGGAGGAGACAATATACACAGGTAGGAAAGTACAGTACAATAACAGTATAGTTTACCCTATGTCCCTCGGACATCCCAAACAAAATCCACATATAATCCAGACGGGTCTCATGCCCAAAACATTGTAATACCATATATAAGCAATTTATAAGACTCATCAGTGGAAAAGTAAAACAGTTTATGCATGCAAGCCTTTTATAAATCAACAGCCCACTCACACTCGGTCCTTGCTGCTCAACGATCTCTATAAACCTGTATTATTACTCCTGAGGGTTACTTAAGGACCCTACAATATCAATACCAAGACCCTAGAACAGATCCGCCTCAAAAACGCGTCCCGGGCACTAGTCCCGGTGCTTCAAACCCCATTTTGACTAACATAACGATCTCCGATCGACACGAAACCACCGCCATTGGATCCGTATCGTCAAAACCTTGAAAATGGTACCGGCCCCACCAAAATTACTGTTCACACGCGCCCCCACGCGCCTGGTCAACGCGTGGGTCAACGCTGCTACAGTACCGCTGACGTCAGCATGACGTCATCACTGACACTTGTCAGGTGACACGTGGCACGTTCTGATTGGTCCCTGGTCTGACAACATCTGACAGGATGACGTCATCATGACGTCAGAAGTGACGTCAGCATGATGACGTTAGAAGTGACGTCAGCATGATGACGTCATCATGCTACAGTACCGGGTCGACCCGTTTGACTGGAACTGGGTCGCCGTCGACCCACGGTTTGACCCGATTCCATCACACGATTCCGGCCACCATTTTCGACGGGGTTGATCCCTATGGGATCGTCTAGGTCTGTCCTATGGTTCTACAACCTCAAAACAAGAAGAAAGTGGAACAAAACTCACCAGAATGTCTCTGAAACTCACGGTTACGGTCCGGTCGTCGTCTCCGGTGATCCACGGCGTCTCCGTCGTCCAACCCGGTCCCAAACGACTCGTCACTCACCCTAGGACATATCTATCACCTAACAATCAATTTCCAAGCATTAAACACGATCGGGTCGAACAGGGAAGGAAAACGGGCTTATCGGGTTTTGGGTCTTACCGCCGCCGTCTCGCCGCCGTAGCCCTCGCCGTCGTCCAGTTAGGCTCCTAGGATCCCCACGGTGCAGACTGGAGCTCCTCCCGCGTCGAGGTGAGGTGGTTCTCGAGTTTTGCTTCTTGGACCCGTTTCCTTGAGGTTTTCGAGTCGTGTTTTGGACGGGATTTTCAGGGCTGGGAAATGGGGTGGTGGCTGCCGGTGATGGTTAGTGGATGTTGGTGATGCAGCTGGTGATCGGGTGGTGGTGTGAGAGTGGCTGGTTCGATCGCCTGGTTTGAGAGAAAAGGGGAAGAATGCACGGGTTTGTGAAGGGGGAATGGATGTGTGTGTTTGTAAACAAAGGCAGAGATCGTGCATGAAGCAGAAAAAGCAGAGGAAATGGAAGGCTGGGATCCATTTGAGCAGCAGATCCAACGGCTGGGATTAAATGGAGGGAAATTAAATAATATAAAAATTGATTAAATAGTGTTAATTGCTTTATTGGAATAGTAAGGCTTTGGATGGGTGACACTTGTCACCAATCCATCGGTTCGATTTAAATATTAATTTGGCACGGATTCCCGTAATTAATTAATATTTTATTCCGTTGTTCTCGGTTCGTAAGTTCCGCTAAAACGCTTCCTTGACCATAACTTCTTCATACGAACTCCGATTTCGGCGTGCCGCCTGTCTACGGATTCGTGACGTCCCGACCTACGTCATAGTCATGGGTCAAAGTCCGAATTATTTCCCGAGAAAAAGTCAAAGTTTTCCCCCCAAGGGTAAAACAGTCTTTTTTACATTAAAATATTATTATTCTCGGTTCGGGTCGTTACACCGATAAATGTCGCAGGTTTGAGTATGGCCTGCGAGATGGGATTCGTGCCATCTTGATGGCAGGATCTATAGGATATTGACGAATCGGATGTTGAACATGATGTCAGCTCGATTGTCGGATAAGAAGGATCGTCAGGCTGAAAATCTGATTTGACGACAACTTCGTATGATTGACTTATCGGAGTGAGTAACAGGCGAGATTAGCGAGACGTCGACATTTCTGTGTCGAGCGAGACATACGAGTTGACGGGTAGTTCTCGAGAGTTGAGTTGGAGCTTTGGATGCTCCAGTGATAGAGAGTACCGACAAGTATAGTGGTTATGTCGGACGTGTACGATTACACGAGAGCACCGAGTTGGGACATGATTGGATTCCACAGATTGGTTGTAAAATTGGGTCGATTAGAATTTCGAGGATGAAATTCTTTAAGGAGGGGAGTTTGTGATGACCCATCCCTAATTTTTAGGATTAATTAAGACTAATGACGGATTATTGAGGCTAATCGGGGATTAGTCGAAGGTGAAATTATGAGGCTATTCAGGGTGAAATTATGATTTTACCCCTAAACGAGGGTAAAAGTTTACTTTTGACCCAGAAGGCCCGATGGCCGAGGACTGATGACCGTGACGTAGATCGGGATGTCACGAGTTCGTAGACAGGCGGCACGTCAAAATCGGACGTTCGACGGAAAAGTTACGGTTCACAGAAGTTCCGATGAACTATTTACGGTGGCACTTTTTACGAGGCAAAAAGGGGACTTTTGTCCTGAGTGTGGGCCCAGTCGTTTTTGCAGGCCCAATGGATGAGTGACAAGTGTCACTCATCCATTGTCCAGTATGATTACATACATGCATATCTCCATTTCCTCATTTCGTGTGTTTTCCCCGATCTCACCCAAAATCAATCCCCAAAACCCTTTCAACCTTTGCTTGAATGGACTTGGGAGATTGAGTGAGAGACAGAGAGGTGCTGTGAAGCTGAGGACGGCGAGGAGGTGGCCTGAACCACAGTGGATGGCGGAGGGAAAGAAAACCCGTGCAGGTGAGTTTCCAATTCAAATTTCATTTTTCGTTTTGGACGTGTTGGATTGTCTCTAATATTAGGATGAGGTTTAATGGGTTTGTGGGAGAGATTAGAGTTGGTTTATGGTGGTGAAAGGTGGTTGTTTAGCCCTGAGGTTGATTGGGAAATTTGGAACCGCCAAGGGAGTTTTGAACGGTTAGAGTTGGACCGTTTTTCTTGGTTCTAATCACATAGGAAGGTTGCTAGGATTGAAATAAAGAGATTAGGATCGGATTGAATTGAATTGGACCGAAATTGAGGGAGAAAATGGCTTGGACCAGTCACGTCGGTTCAGCTGGACCAGCGGACCAGTGAACCAATCTGAACCCGCCGAATCACAAGGTACGGGATGACTGTACAGTGGCGTGTGGCTGCCACGCACAACCACTTCAAGCGGTGCATGCGGGCACGTGGCCCACTTTTTAGGAAAGGTTCCAACATGTAATTTCATCTATTCGATGTAACAAACATTTTGGGACTGGTTCCGAGTCAATCGGACATCGTTTTGATATGTTTCGGGATGTCCGAAGGTTTAGGATCGGGATTAAAAATAGTTAAAAATTCGGAAAATTTTTTGCACTTTATTGAGGGGTTATTTAAGTAGTTAGTAACCCTCTATTACGATTTGGACAGGTTTGGGAGCCCCGGAGATGGTGATTGGCCCGGGAAGGGCGTATGGCACGCGTATCGAGGCGCGGCTTTGGATGATCTGTGAGTGGACCTTTCTTTCTAAATTGATGCATGCATAAATGTTTTATAAGTGTTTTAGAACATGTTTTATGATGCCATGAGTGCATTTATTTGTGGTAGTTAGTGTTGACGTGTTTGCACGCTTTTCAAGATTTCCAGCTTTATGTCGTGCCTATGCGTACTATGTTTTCAACGATGATTTGATGAAAGGATTTTGGATTTGAAAATATGGAATCGGGCATGAGACCCATTTGATTTGAAACCATCGTACTTGGTGTCCATTTGATTTTATGAGAAATCAGACTGGAGACCCATTTTAGTTATACGATCGGGCCGGGGCCCCTTGGTTTACGAATTCGGGCTTGAGGCCCAGTTATGATTTATAAACATGGTTTCGGGTCAGGGACTTAAATGGATTTGGATTTACGATGGTTTATGGAAAACCTAGGCGTGGCACTTTGAATGGTTTCGAAATGAATTGTAAAATGGTTTTTCGTATACCATCCTTATGATAGGATGCCCTCCAGAAGTCTCGCAGTATCCTAGAGCGGCGGGTTGTCTCCTCTAGACCTCTCGTAGTATCTTGGAGTAGTCACGGGGCATTGCCTGTGAGGGGTCATTGCACAGAGCGACCGGTCCGTATAGTGACTTAGTAGCAGGGTTGCTAGAGGTTAAAACCTCCCCCCAGGGAGGGTCATTGATGTAACGACCCGTCCCGAATTCTGGGATTAGATTAGTGCCTAATCTTGATTAGTGAGGTTGATCGGTGGTTAGTTGGGCAAAATCGGACAAAATGTGCAAAATGACTGTTTTGCCCTCGATCGTGGGCAAAATGTCGACTTTTTGATCGGGCGGTCAAATGGACTTTGACCGATGACCGTGACGTAATTCGGAACGTCACGAGTTCATAGACAGGTGGCACGTTCGATTCCGACATTCGAGGAGAAAGTTATGATGTTCAGAAGTTATGGGGCATTTTGGTAATTTTGCATATTAGGGGCCAAATGTTGACTTTTTGACCGGGAAGTCCGATGGACAAGGGCCAAGGACCATTACGTAGGTCCCGTCGATACGAATCCGTAGACAGGCGGCATGCCGAAATCGGAGGTTCGACGACGAAGTTATGGTCACGGGAACGAATTAACGAATCCAGACTCCGATTAAAATAATAATAAAATAATGAATAGTAACTAGGGACTGTGCACACCTGGATGAGTGACAAGTGTCACCCATCCCTTTTTTTATGCCCAAACATCTGATTCATGTTTTAGGGAGACATGATCATTGTGCTCCATTAATTATTAATTATATTTAATTTTCCCTTAACCCTCCATTAATCTCCCTTGGGTTTTCTTAACCGTGTACAACCAAACTGAGTCTGAAATTGTCCACCATTCCTCTTCCATTACTGAGCTCGTGATTGAGAAACTGAGAGATTAGTGAGAGTGATTTGAACTGGGGAAACACGAGGGATTGCGTGTGAGAGGGAGGCTGGAATTCGAAAATTTGGATTTTTGGGGGGAAGATCGGATTTTAAACTAGGAGCCGTGAGGATCGAAATTGAAGCAACATTTAGCTTCCTGAGGTCAGTACGAGTCGATCCAAGTCAAGAATGAAGGAAATCGATGGCTTGTGGGCTCTGAACTGACTTGGTAACAGAGGAGGAAATTCGAAGCAGAGTCGTGATCGTGGGATGATCAAACGATGTAATTGATGTGGGGAAACAGTTTCCCATGGTCCATTGATGCTTCTGGGTGAATCAATTGGATGAAACCAGTAGCCATTGACGGAATTCGATGAAGGAACAGTACCTGGGGTGTTGTTCATTGTTCATCGTGAAATCGATGAATTTTAGGTAAGTATTTTTGTAATCAACGTTACAGACCTTTAATTGGACTTAAAATGAAACTAACTAGATGTTCAATTGAAGTAATTAGGGTTGAATTGATGGACATTGAACCGGGTCACCTCGCGGGCAAAAAGGACCCGTTTATCAGACATACGGGTTAGGACGATGACACTGTAGCAGGCGAATGGGTTTCACGCGCAGCCACTCACGGCGGGGCGTGACGGCGCGTGGGCACGAATCTCGAGTTGAGGTCAACATGACTTCTGTCCTATTTAATGTAACAAACATTTAGGATTGGTTTCGTGTCGATCGGACACCGTCTCGATATTGTTTGGGACGTCCGAAGGTTTTAAATCGAGTTTAAAAATAATTAAAATTCGGGAAAATTACGGGACTTTGATAGGATGTTAATGAAGAGGTTAGTGACCCTCTAATGTGATTTGGACAGGATTGGGAGTCCCGATGATAGTGGTGTGGCCCGGGAGGGCCTATGACACGCGTATCGAGGCGTATCGTTAAACGTTCTGTGAGTGGACTTTGGTTTTATAAATTCTATGCATGCTTAACTGTTTTATATGGATTATGATTATGTTTGTATGATGCTGGTTTGGATATTGGTAAATTGTACAGTTTCACGTATTTCGAGGCGATTTATGTGCTTGCACGTAAATCGAGGTTTTTCCGGTTCTGCACGGATTTTCCATGTCTATGGTCTTGGATATGATTTCATGAAATGGTTTTAAAATTGGAAAGATAAACTCGGGCTTGAGGCCCCATTTATTTTGGAAACCTCGGACTTGGAGTCGAATTGAGTTATGAAATCGGGTCGGGGGCCCAGCTTTTTATGAAATCGGGCTAGGGGCCCAGTTGTTACGAAATCGAGATGAGACTCATTTAAGTACTATTATCGGGCCAGGGGCCCAGTTGATTTTTGAATCGGGCTGTGGGCCCAGTGGTTTATAAAATCGGGTCGTGGGCCCAGCGGTTTATAAAATCGGGCATGAGGCCTAGTTGGGGTATAAATGTGATGTCGGGTCTGGGACCCTATGTTAATAAATGTGATTTCGGGTCTGGGACCCTATGTTTAATAAATGTGATTTCGGGTCAGGGACCCTAAATGGAATTGTGATGTTTTATGGAGATTTCGGGCAGGGCCCATTGTAATGTTGTGAAATGATTTAATAAAACTGTTTTCCATATACCATATGGATACAAGGATATATGATGGTCTCCTCCAGGTGTCTGGGACACTGGGGAAGTCACGGTGCATTGGGGAAGTTACGGTGCATTGCCTGCGAGGGGTCATTGTACGGTGTTACGGGACCGTATAATGATTCAGGAGCAGGATTGCTATGATTGACGTCAGGGACGTCAGACATCTGTGATGTCAGAGATATGGACCCGGAGAGACCCCGGGCAGAACGCGTAGCTTATTATACCGTGAGATATGACGTCTGGGACGTCAAACGTCTGGGACGTCAAACGTCTGGGACGTCAAGCGTCTGGGACGCTAAGCATCTGGGATGCTGGTGATGGTAATGGTAAATATGGATTATGAATCTATGAAATGGTTTTTCGGTTGGATATGTGTTATGTGGTAAAAATAGATTATTGGTTATGAAATGGTATTTCGGGTCGGGGACCCTAAATGGTTTTGGATTTATGGATTTATGTTTATGGCTTTCGGCAGTGGCCCACATGGTTTTAATATGTCTGGTAGTGGTATTCCACAATTTTGGGCTGAGTTCCCACACTTGGTTTTAAGTTAACGGTTTTTGGGCTAACACCCTAATGGCTTGGTTGAACAAACGTTTTGGTTACTGGTTTTCGTGGCATGCATACGTTTTTATTGGAGGGCATAAATGTCTTATAACTGTGTTTACTAAACTTAGTGATTTTCGTCCACTCACAGCTTTTGGTTTTTAATGCCCTTCAGGTTGATCACGGATGCGACTGCAGTAGAGACTGGGACATTGCACACCTCCTCCATCGATCCTTGCGCACTCTGGAAGCCTAGTTTTGGGCAGTGACTGTTGGTTATCCCTTGTCTGACACCCCTTGTTGGACGGGAGCAGGGCACATTCCACGGTAATTCCGGGGGGATTGAGATGGGTCCTGTCAACTTGGTATCAGAGCAGGGTTGCTCTTTTTGTGCGCGCAGGTCGAGGGTGTGATGTCTCTTTGTACTGCAGTTCGTTATCAACCTGATAGATAGTTTTTGGGTTTTAATCGCGGATAGAGTGTGTTTGGCCCGATACGCCGTGCGTTAATGTGATTCGACCCAAGTGGGGTTGATTGTGAAGAACTGGTATTGTGGGACCGTCGGTTCGGTTATGTAATATTAAATTGTTGTTCTGCTAGGTGCAGCTTGGTTCGGGGAACCTCATTTGAGTAATGGTCTAAAATGTGAATCCTAGTGGTGGTCGCTAGTGTGAGGGATGTTGGTACATCGGAGTTAGCCGATGGCCTTAGTGGTGGAACCCACATTGAGTTGATGGTAGGTTTGGATTTGACGTCTATACGATGTCTAGACCGCGGGGTCGGTCAGGTTGTGGATTTTATATTACGGAGAGCTGTTGGGTTCAGTGGAACCATATGGTGTGTTTGTGGAACCCTAGTATTAAAAGGTAAACCTTATTTGTGACTAGTGGATGAGAACTTGTGTTGCGAAGAGCGAATGAGGTCATGGATGACCGTGTGGATGACTCTAGTGAGTCTAGTCAGAACTATGGGATTCGATCTACGGATACGGTTCTGAGATAAATTATGGAATCCCGAGTTAGACCGGGTATTAGTGCGATGTGTGGATACGGATCTCAATAGCAATGACCGTTGGTCGGTAGTCATGTGGAGATGACTGGCTATCGAGGGTATTTAGTGTGGTTACAATACTTGGGGATCAGGGGACGTTCAGGGAACGTTCATTATCCTAATGTGGGTTGTCAGAATGGTGGTACCCATAGTTGTGGGGTACGAGTAGAGGTACGGGATCGTCGTTCGGTATGAGCGGAGATCCAATGTTGTCATATTTGCACACGGTGTGTAAGTATGGATGTCGGTATGTTGGTACTTTTGTGCCGATACTAGTATGGATGCCTGTGTGCTGATACTAGTGTTGATGATAGTGTGCTGGTACTGGTACTAGCGCTGGTGCTAGTGTCGGTGATTGCGATGACGACGAGCCACGAGTTGGGGTGTGACTCCGTCATGATGGACATAGGTTCGGTCTTTGAGATTTGCTAGTGTTTGAGTGATGGACACGATGGGATCCAGTTGAGATTGTGATGTGTTGGGATTAGTCCCGACAGTGGTAAAATGACAAGTGATGAGTGGATAAAAAGGTATAATTGAGAACTTGCAAAATCGAGTGTTGAACCTGTAAAGGTTGGGATGTGCGAACGAAACGATAACGGATTGATTGTGGATACGTGGTTTTCCAAGTGAGTTGAGGATGCGGGAAGTCCAGTGGTTGGACTTGACATCTCGTTGGGAGCATGGTTGGAACCTTAATTTTGAGAAGAGTTGTGATTGTGGGACGAGAGGAGTGCTCGTTCCGCATCGATAATAGGTATTCTGAAGTCATTGGGGTTGACTTCTTGTTTTCTGCCCTGGCAGACGTTGATTGTAGTTACCAGTACGTTGAGCGTGTATTGGTTGGTGGACCCATGTGTGTTTTTGGGTCATCAGGAGGAGTTGCGTATTTCAAAGTTAGGTAAACGAGATTTCTCATTTTCTGCTTGGTGGCAGACGATGTTGGGTTACATGGCGTGGTGAGTGTAGCGAGTTTTGTTTGCATCCATATAGGATGAGTATTGACGTCATCATTTTGGATCATCCTTGGTTTTCCTAGGTGGAATGACAAGGATCGATACGAACTTGGGTATGTGAGTCGTAAGTGACGGGACAGAACTTCTTTTCGAAGTGGAGCCCATATAGTATCTTACTCGAGTGAATAGGTTTCCGACGTGGTCGGATTTTGTCAACCTTAGACGTGTGGAGGTTGGATTGGCTTCCCTATAAAGTCAATCGAATGTATTGAACTGGTAACCGATAGGTTCGGTTTTGGTGTATCTTGGTAGACGTGAACGAGATTTCGGGTTTTGGAATCGAATTTCTGGGTGATGATTCAGGATTCGATTTTGGAACTTGAAAATAGATTTCCGGATTTGGGTACGGGATGATTATTCCAAATGCTAGCTTACAAAATAATGATTTCGGATTCGGATTTGGACATGGATTAAAAATGTGATGTCTGGGTTTGGATTCGGGATTTCTTACGAAATTGTGGATTTGGATTCGAAATTGGAACTAGATGATGGGTGGAGTTTCGATTTGTCTCATGCTGGATTCGGCAAATGTACTCCACTATTGGAACGTGTTTGGCTATGACCTAGGTGGGTGTAGTCTGGTCGATGGGTTATACCCGAGGCGTGTCGGTGAGCGTGTTGGTAGTCGGATTGGTTCCGATACCATTGGATTAGTCGTGGACCGGACATTACTATGCAATGGGTCATGGTATTTCCGATGAGTCTAATTACACACGAGTCGTGTGAAATGTCGGTAAGCGTATATTTAAATCAAGTAAGTTGGTGGATTGTGTAGCCACGAGTGAGTCTAGTGTCAGGTTTCGACTGACAACTGCCAAATGGTGACAGATTGTCGGGATGTGTCAACATAGATTGTTGAGCGAGGTCTAATGAGTCCCAGTGGGAGTAAATACCAGGATAGATTGGTGAGTGAGAAAGGAACCGTTGAGTTGTTGCATCAATGAAATGGTCAATTTGACAAGTGGTGTCAATTCGAAACCAGTGGTTTCAGTCATTCGATGGGGTCGAATGTAGTCGATGCGTTATGAGTACTAGTGGTACGTTTGAGTGCAGACAAGATTTTGTTCTGATTAGTTGGCGTACGGGTGTACACGTGTTGCGAGGTCGATTCCACTTTCCACGGGGTGTTTGTGGGATTAGGGTAGTTGAGTTTCGAGAATGAAACTAATTAAGGAGGGAAGAACGTTTGAGATTAGAGCGGTTGGAATTTTGAGGACGAAATTAATTAAGAAGGGAAGGTTCTAACGACCCGTCCCAAATTTCGGGATTAGATTAGTGCCTAATCTAGATTAGTGAGGTTGATCGGTGGTTAGTTGAGCGAAATCGGACAAAATGTGCAAAATGATCGTTTTGCCCCTAGTCGTGGGCAAAATGTTGACTTTTTGATCGGGCGGTCAAATGGACTTTGACCGGTGACCGTGACGTAGTTCGGGACGTCACGAGTTTATAGACAAGTGGCACGCTCGATCCGACATTCGAGGAGAAAGTTATGATGTTCGAAAGTTGTGGGGCATTTTGGTAATTTGGCATATTAGGGGCCAAATGTTGACTTTTTGACCGGGAAGTCCGATGGACGAGGGCCAAGGACCGTTACGTAGGTCCCGTAGATACGAATCCGTAGACAGGCGGCATGCCGAAATCGGAGGTTCGACGACGAAGTTAAGGTCACGGGAACGAATTAACGAACCGAGACTCCGATTAAAATAATAATATAATAATGAATAGTAACTAGGGACTGTGCACACCTGGATGAGTGACAAGTGTCACCCATCCCTTGTTTTATGCCCAAACATTTGATCCATGTTTTAGGGAGACATGATCATTGTGTTCCATTAATTATTAATTATATTTAATTTTCCCATAACCCTCCATTAATCTCCCTTGGGTTTTCTTAACCGTGTACAACCAAACTGAGTCTGAAATTGTCCACCATTCCTCTTCCATTACTGAGCTCGTGATTGAGAAACTGAGAGATTAGTGAGAGTGATTTGAACTGGGGAAACACGAGGGATTGAGTGTGAGAGGGAGGCTGGAATTTGAAAATTTGGATTTTGGGGGGAAGATCGGATTTTAAACTAGGAGCCGTGAGGATCGAAATTGAAGCAACATTTAGCTTCCTGAGGTCAGTACGAGTCGATCCAAGTCAAGAATGAAGGAAATCGATGGCTTGTGGGCTCTGAACGGACTTGGTAACAGAGGAGGAAATTCGAAGTAGAGTCGTGATCGTGGGATGATCAAACGATGTAATTGATGTGGGGAAACAGTTTCCCATGGTCCATTGATGCTTCTGGGTGAATCAATTGGATGAAACCAGTAGCCATTGACGGAATTCAATGAAGGAACAGTACCTGGGGTGTTGTTCATTGTTCATCGTGAAATCGATGGATTTTAGGTAAGTATTTTTGTAATCAACGTTACAGACCTTTAATTGGACTTAAAATGAAACTAACTGGATGTTCAATTTAAGTAATTAGGGTTGAATTGATGGACATTGAACCGGGTCACCTCGCGGGCAAAAAGGACCCGTTTATCAGACATACGGGATAGGATGATGACACTGTAGTAGGCGAATGGGTTTCACGCGCAGCCACTCACGGCGGGGCGTGACGGCGCGTGGGCACGAATCTCGAGTTGAGGTCAACATGACTTCTGTCCTATTTAATGTAACGAACATTTGGGATTGGTTTCGTGTCGATCGGACACCGTCTCGATATTGTTCGGGACGTCCGAAGGTTTTAAATCGAGTTTAAAAATAATTAAAAATTTGGGAAAATTACGGGACTTTGATAGGATGTTAATGAAGAGGTTAGTGATCCTCTAATGTGATTTGGACAGGATTGGGAGTCCCGATGATAGTGGTGTGGCCCGGGAGGGCCTATGACACGCGTATCGAGGCGTATCGTTAAACGGTCTGTGAGTGGACTTTGGTTTTATAAATTCTATGCATGCTTAACTGTTTTATATGGATTATGATTATGTTTGTATGATGTTGATTTGGATATTGGTAAATTGTACAGTTTCACGTATTTCGAGGCGATTTATGTGCTTGCACGTAAATCGAGGTTTTTCCGGTTCTGCACGGATTTTCCATGTCTATGGTCTTGGATATGATTTCATGAAATGGTTTTAAAATTGGAAAGATAAACTCGGGCTTGAGGCCCCATTTATTTTGGAAACCTCGGACTTGGAGTCCAATTGAGTTATGAAATCGGGTCGGGGGCCCAGCTTTTTATGAAATCGGGCTAGGGGCCCAGTTGTTACGAAATCGAGCTGAGACCCATTTGAGTACTATTATCGGGCCAGGGGCCCAGTTGATTTATGAATCGGGCTATGGGCCCAGTGGTTTATAAAATCGGGTCGTGGGCCCAGCGGTTTATAAAATCGGGCATGAGGCCCAGTTGGGGTATAAATGTGATGTCGGGTCTGGGACCCTATGTTAATAAATGTGATTTCGGGTCTGGGACCCTATGTTAATAAATGTGATTTCGGGTCTGGGACCCTATGTTTAATAAATGTGATTTCGGGTCTGGGGCCCTAAATGGAATTGTGATGTTTTATGGAGATTTGGGGCAGGGCCCATTGTAATGTTGTGAAATGATTTAATAAAACTGTTTTCCATATACCATCTGGATACAAGGATATATGATGGTCTCCTCCAGGTGTCTGGGACACTGGGGAAGTCACGGTGCATTGCCTGCGAGGGGTCATTGTACGGAGTTACCGGACCGTATAATGATTCAGGAGTAGGATTGCTATGATTGACGTCAGGGACGTCAGACATCTGTGATGTCAGAGATATGGACCCGGAGAGACCCCGGGCAGCACGCGTAGCTTATTATACCGTGAGATATGACGTCTGGGACGTCAAGAGTCTGGGACGCTAAGCATCTGGGATGCTGGTGATGGTAATGGTAAATATGGATTAATGAATCTATGAAATGGCTTTTCGGTTGGATATGTGTTATGTGGTAAAAATGGATTATTTGTTATGAAATGGTATTTCGGGTCGGGGACCCTAAATGGTTTTGGATTTATGGATTTATGTTTATGGCTTTGGGCGGTGGCCCACATGGTTTTAATATGTCTGGTAGTGGTATTCCACAGTTTTGGGCTGAGTTCCCACACTTGGTTTTAAGTTAACGGTTTTTGGGCTAACACCCTAATGGCTTGGTTGAACAAACGTTTTGGTTACTGGTTTTCGTGGCATGCATACGTTTTTATTGGAGGGCATAAATTTCTTATAACTGTGTTTACTAAACTTAGTGATTTTCGTCCACTCACAGCTTTTGGTTTTTAATGCCCTTCAGGTTGATCACGGATGCGACTGCAGCAGAGACTGGGACATTGCACACCTCCTCCATCGATCCTTGCGCACTCTGGAAGCCTGGTTTTGGCCAGTGACTATTGGTTATCCCTTGTCTGACACCCCTTGTTGGACGGGAGCAAGTCACATTCCACGGTAATCCCGGGGGGATTGGGATGGGTCCTGTCAATTGATCTGTGAACATTGACCTAGGTGGACCCTGGGGAGACTTGGGATTTGAGACCATGGGTAGCACGCGTAGCTTGGAACCGTGATAGTGTTGTGATTGTGCCATCTTGGTTGTCAAGCATCAGGGATGTCGAGGATTGATTTTTGGGCTGAGACCCATTGGTATCGATTTTGGGTTGAGACCCACGTGATTTGATTTGGGCTGAGACCCACTGGTATTGTTTTGGGCAGTGGCCCGTATGATTGGTTTGATCCACGGTTTGGGCTAAGGCCCTAATGGTTTCATTTGATAACTGGTTTTCGAATGCAAGCATACTTTGAAGGGCATAAATGTCTTCTTTTCGTGAAATGTTTTTATAAACTGTTGTTTTGTCCACTCACAGCTTTCAAATGGTTTTAATGCCCTTCAGGTTGATCGCGGATGCAGACTGTAGCAGAGACCGAGACATCACACTCCTCCTCCGGATCCTGGCGTACTCTTAAAGCCCACTGGGGCTAAAGTCGGAACTATCCCTTGTCTCTGACATTTCGTGTCATACCGAATCAGGCGCATCCCGCGTTAATCCCGGTGGGATTTGGGACGGGTCCTGACATATTACATGTAAGGGATAGATGGGTAGTTTAATCTTTTCCATTTATTTAATTCCCTAATTTATATAAGGGAATATATTATTTTGTAATTGAGAAATATTCTAAATAATACAATATATAGAGACAATGTTTCTCATTCTCTCTCAGCCTCCCAATTTTCTTAAATGTTTGTTCATCCCCAAAAACTTTCACAACAGAGATTATATTTACATGTCACGATAAAATTTAGGGAATTTAACTTAGCAAAATAGTAGTCACTAGTATTGTTGGTTTAGTCATATTTTCAATACTCCAGCTGTCTTTTTAGTATAATTTTATTTCAAAAAGATAGCTAAAGTCACTTTTACAAACGAAAAAAGGCTCTCCCAAGTGCAAAGGAATTTCCACCTTTGTGGTTATATTTCTAGGAGTTTCTCCTTTGTGTTCATATTTCTAATAAAGGGATGTAACTTTTATGTTCAAAGAATTCAAATTAGTACAAATTCACAAAGGAACATAGTGTCACGACCCGTGCGATGTGGGATTGTTCACTGGTCTTACTTCCCAAACTCACGGGTCTTACAATCCACCCCTCTTGGGACCCAGCGTCCTTACTGGCACACTTCCAGCAGGGATCCAGCTTTGATACCATTCTGTCACGACCCGACCATCCTAGTACGATATTGTCCGTTTTGGGCCCAGCCCTTACGGTTTTGTTTCTAGGAACTCATGAGCAACTTCCGAGTAGTTCACCTATTTTGGGATTGATGTAGCCCAAACTCTCTTAACTTTGGAGTTCCAACCAAGCCCAAAGCTAATAAGCTCCCAAAAGTCCTTGTGCTAGATAGATACGTGCCTACACATATAAGGCACTTCACTTTTCCCTCCCCAAGCGATGTGGGATTGTTCACCAGCCTTACTTCCCAAGCTCACGGGTCTTACAATCAAGAATTAAGGGTCATTAGGATGTTACATAACCTCTTACGACAATCCCCTAAACCCTGAGATTTAATAATAATTTTTAAACGTTCACTACGCACTCCAGACACTCAAAACTATCTCGAAATAGTGTCTGACCAACTCAAAACCTATGTCATTAGGTTCGTAATGTCGAAAACTGTTAAAAGTGTGTTGACTGCATCATCAGAAAACCTTGCACGCACCTTTACGAATGGCCAGACGCGGCAGCGCGTGAAACCCACGTGCCCGGTTACTGTTCTTCTTCTCAACCCGTTTCTCTGCAAACGGATCGCCCGACCTAGTTTCAACCCCAATTCAAATCCAACTAAATTCAATCGATATCTGGACGCGATTTATGTTGTTGGTAAAAATGATGTTTTGAGCATAGGCTCGGTTTGAAAATGATAATTTTGACTTAGAATGTGAGTCAATGATGATTTTGTGGATGTACTTACTAGTTTATGGACATGGTTTTACGGATTTGCGTGAAAATAGTGTTTTGGGCTTGAGACACTGTTGAAAATGGTTTTGACTTGGTTTTAAGTCAAGGGTTGTTTTGAAACTAATGTTTTGAGTTCGTGTTCGGGACTCAGATGAATAGTTCCCGGGATGACCCAAATGCGTAATTCCCAAGAGGGCTCATATGTGTAATTCCCGAGTAGAGCTCCGATGTGTAATTTCCGAAACGTCCAGATATGTAATTTTTGGGAGGCCCGGATGTGTAATTCTCGGGAAGGCTTCGGATGTGTAATTCTCAAATTGCCCTCAGATGCGCAATTCGTGAGGTTTGGGTATTGATTGTGTGTCCATATGTTTTATGATGATTCTTTGAAATGGATTTTGGAAAATGTGGGTCACGGGCTTGATATATGTTATCATTATGGGTCCCATAATTTTCTATGATTTAAATTGAAATCTGGTTATTCTTATTTTACGCTACGCATGCATGTTTTAAACTAGAGGATAAATGGTTTATTTTTATCGAAGCGTATTTTAAATGATGTTATTTTTGTCAACTCACACCTTTGATGTTTTTATGACCCTCCAGGTTGTAGTACGAAGATCGAGACTAATCAAGAAGCGGAGGCATGAGTGAGAATTAGTACAACTATCTCTTATCTGACAAGTGTTAAGGGTCTTATCGGGACTTCAGTGGACTTGTCAGACAGATGTAGGACTAGGTGGAGTTATCAAAACATTTTTGGGACGGGTCCTGTAACATAGAGGTAGGCCTTAGTCATCTCTCTTTCAACCCTCAAAATTATCCGTTTCATAGGACAAGTGTGTATCCAATAGGCACTTCATATTTCTAGTAAAGGGATATCACTTTTATGTTCAAAGAATTAGTACAAATTTATGAAGGCAAATAGAGGTAGACCTTAATGACCTCTCTTTCAACCCTCATAAGTATCTGTTTAAAAGGACGTGTGTTCATCCAATGGGAACTTCATATTTCTAGTAAAGGGATATGAATTTTATATTTAAGGAATTCAAATTAGTACAAGTGTACGGAGGCACATAGAGGTAGACCTTAATGATCTCTCTTTCGACCCTCACAAGTATTCGTTCATAGGACAAGTGTGCCCATACAATGGGCACTGCATGTTTCTAGTAAAGAGATATGACTTATATGTTCAAAGAATTCAAATTAGTACAAATTTATGGAGGCACGTAGAGGTAGACCTTAATGGTCTTTCTTTCAATCCTCAAAACTCACATTGAGGTAGAGCTTAATGAAAGAAAGCACATAGAGGTAGACCTTAATAGTCGTTCTTTCAACTCTCATAACTCACATAAAGGTAGACCTTAATGTTCTTTCTTTCGAAAAGAAAAAAAAACTCTAATTTGTCATGGTATCAGAGCCAAATTATTCACATGAGCAACACCTCTAGTAAAGAGATATGACTTATAAGTTCAAAGAATTCAAATTAGTCCAAATTTATGGAGGCACATAGAGGTAGACCTTAATGGTCTTTCTTTCAATCCAAATAACTCACATTGAGATAGACCATAATGAAAGAAAGCACATGGAGGTAGACCTTAATGGTCTTTCTTTCAACCCTCATAAATCACATAGAGGTAGACCTTAATGATCTTTCTTTCTTAAAAAAAAAACACTAATTTGTCATGGTATCGGGACTTATCAAGAAGCGTATTTTAAATGATGTTATTTTTGTCCACTTATACGTTTGTTGTTTTTATGACCTTTCAGGCCGTGGTACGAAGATCGAGACTGATCAAGAAGCGGAGGCACGAGTGAGAATTAGTAAAACTATCTCTTGTCTGACAAGTGTTAAGGGTGTTATCGGGACTTTTGTGGACTTGGCAGACGGGAGTAGGACTAGGTGCAGTTATCAAAACATTTTTGGGACGGGTCCTGTCACATAGAGGTAGGCCTTAGTCATCTCTCTTTCAACCCTCATAAGTATCCATTTCATAGGACAAGTGTGTATCCAATAGGCACTTCATATTTCTAGTAAAGGGATATGACTTTTATGTTCAAAGAATTAGTACAAGTTTATGAAGGCAAATAAAGGTAGACCTTAATGACCTCTCTTTCAACCCTCATAAGTATCCGTTTTATAGGACAGGTGTTCATCCAGTGGGCACTTCATATTTCTACTAAAAGGATATGAATTTTATATTCAAAGAATTCAAATTAGTACAAGTTTACGGAGGCACATAGAGGTGGACCTTAGTGATCTCTCTTTCGACCCTCCCAAGTATTCGTTTATAGGAAAAGTGTGCTCATACAATGGGCACTACATGTTTCGATATGACTTATATGTTCAAAGAATTCAAAATAATACAAATTTATGGAGGCAGATAGAGGTAGACCTTAATGGTCTTTCTTTCAATCCTCATAACTCACATTGAGGTAGAACTTAATGAAAGAAAGCACATAAAGGTAGACCTTAATGGTCTTTCTTTCAACCCGCATAACTCACATAGAACTAGACCTTAATGATCTTTCTTTCGAAAAAAAAAATTCTAATTTGTCGTGGTATCAGAGCCAAATTATTCACATGAGCAACACCTCTAGTAAAGAGATATGACTTATACTTATATGTTCAAGGAATTCAAATTAGTACAAATTTATGGAGGCACATAGAGGTAGACCTTAATGGTCTTTCTTTCAATCCTTATAACTCACATTGAGGTAGACCTTAATGAAAGAAAGCACATGGAGGTAGGCCTTAATGGTCTTTCTTTCAACCCTCTTAACTCACATAAACGTAGGCCTTAATGATCTTTCTTTCTACAAAAAAAAAATCTCTAATTTGTCATGATATAGGGACTGATCAAGAACCATATTTTAAATGATGTTATTTTTGTCCACTCACACCTTTGAAGTTTTTTATGACCCTGCAGGACGTGATACGAAGATCGGGACTGATCAAGAAGCGAAGGCACGAGTGGAAATTAGTACAACTATCTCTTCTCTGACAAGTGTTAAGGGTGTTATCGGGACTTCAGTGGACTTGTCCGACGGGAGTAGGACTAGGTGCAGTTATCAAAACATATTTGGGACGGGTCCTGTCACATAGAGGTAGGCTTTAGCGATCTCTCTTTCAACTCTCATAAGTATCCGTTTCATAGGAGAAGTGTGTATCTAATAGGCACTTCATATTTCTAGTAAAGGGATATGACTTTTATGTTCAAAGAATTAGTACAAGTTTATTAAGGAAAATAGAGGTAGACCTTAATTATCACTCTTTCAACCCTCATAAGTATCCGTTTTATAGGACGTGTGTTCATTCAGTTAGTACTTCATATTTTTAGTAAATGGACATGAATTTTATATTAAAAGAATTCAAATTAGTACAAGTTTAAGGCGGCACATAGAGATAGGCCTTAGTGATCTCTCTTTTGACCCTCACAAGTATTCGTTTCATAAGACAAGTGTGCCCATACAATGGGCAATACATGTTTCTTGTAACTTTCTTTCAATCCTCATAAGTCACATTGAGGTAGACCTTAATGAAAGAAAACACATAGAGGTAGACCTTAATGGTCTTTCTTTTAACCCTCATAACTCACATAGAGGTTGACAGGACCCATCCCCAATTCCCCAGGATTAAGGGCTAAGTTCTGCTCCCGTCTAACTTACGCATGGCACGAAGGCTAAACCGACGTCCAACCTCCATGTGACACGTAAGTCGGACAAGGGATTTCCAAACGCGTCGCTCAAAACGTCTGGACATTCCCAGAACGCGCAGACTCTACTGTGGATCGCGTGTGTGATGTCGCCGTCTTTCTTGATCAACAGCCCGCACCGCAACAACCTTGAGGGTATCGAAAACATGAAAAGACTGTGAGTGGACAAAAATAAATAGTATTTCATAAAACAGTTATTAGAAAACATAAGTTTTACCCTCCACGAAAAAACCAATTCATGCATATAACTTCCATGTTATGAAACAATTTTATATCAAAAACCATCAATGAAAACCAGAATCAGTTCTTTACTCAAATCCGCAAGTCAAATCCAGGGCCTTAGCCCAAAATCATAAACCAATCTTAAGTACTGGAACGCAGCC
Source organism: Prinsepia uniflora (assembly GCA_032719365.1). Lineage (NCBI taxonomy): Eukaryota > Viridiplantae > Streptophyta > Magnoliopsida > Rosales > Rosaceae > Prinsepia > Prinsepia uniflora. The sequence goes on from CM064873.1 coordinate 12,047,843, forward strand.
CCAAAACTCATCAAATCCAAAGCATCCGGGCCACTGCCCAAAACATCTGAAAACCAGTGAAAAAAATCAATCATGCGAGTTTGCTGGATCTCAAGTGCGCTCGAGTCTTTAAACTCAAAACCATGCGCATAATCAGGCCTTCACGGGATATCAAAGAGTCTTTAAACTCAAAACACAATAAATAGGCCTCGGGGGGTATCATAACCGCGTCTTTAAACTCAAAACATATACCGAGTCTTTAAACTCAAAACATATCATCCAGGGCCCTCCCCCTCGTCAATCAACTGAGTCTTTAAACTCAAAACCAAATCCAGCGGTTTTTCTTTTCTTTTTCCGAGTCTTTAAACCCAAAACCATTTTTCAATCAAGTGAAAGCCATAGAAAATCCATATTCAAATTCGCAATAATGATTTCGTAAGCTAGCATCTGAAACCATCATCCCGAACCCAAATCTAGACTTTCCCTTTCAAGTTTCAAAACCGAATCCAAAACATCGTTTCCGAAATCCAAATCCAAAATCGAAATCTCATTTCCGAAATCACATGAACAGGGCTCCAAGCCCGAAATCACTTTTCCGAAATCCATTTCAATTCCTTGAAATCAAATCATATTCCAAATCCCAAATTCAAATCATCAAAACCGTGGTCAAATCACAACATAATCGAAATCTCGTAAAACTTGCAAATCCGTAATAATCTTGAAATAGGTGCCAAAACTGTAAATCATCAAGATCATATCATAAACATAGAAATCACGTATAGAAAACATATAAAAACATATATGCATGCATCATGCGTTAGAAAGCAAAGTCCACTCACAGACCATTTCGTCACTGCCTCGATACGCGTGCACTTACCCCGTTCCTGGCCAATCCGCTATCACCGGCTTTCCCGAATCTTTCCAAATCCCATAATAAGGTCACTAACCACTTCATAATGCTTATACTTGTTTGATCCTAAAATGACCAACTCGATGAGACCAACTGGGGGTTCTAGGACCAGCCGCGTGGTGTCTCGGGCCCGCTGGGGGCGTTGTGGTTCGGCATGGATCCTGCAAAGACTAGACACCGGTGTGGTGCCGGCCGAAAGGGCTCCGATGCCTAAGTTAGTATCTGAGTACCGAGGGGCAAGTAAATACAGTGCTCTGGATCGGTTCTGAGTCTCTTACCTTTGTGAAGGGTTTCGGGGTATTTATAGTAGCCATAACTGCGGTAGGTGGGCTACTGTTACGGGAGCAGGTGGTGCTTTGGGGCTGAGAGCCGTCTGACAAGCCCCGGACATCCGAAGGAGGCGCCAGCTGGAGTCCCAACTTGCCTCCGTCAGGGAGTTGGTATGGCAGAGTTGGTTAGGTGACTGTCGCAGCCAGCTGTCGTCTGTTCATTGTCAGATGCCGAATGGCGGGTCTGCAGTTTGGTGCCGATCGGCGGACCGTAGGCCATGAGGGTGCCGATCAGGCGATCAGTCGGCAGCCTTCCTGTCCTGGCGGGCCCTGTGCTAGGGTGGTCGGTCGATATGGTATCATTAATACTAAAGCCCCGTAATTTTTCCAAATTTTTAACTATTTTTAACCTAGCCCTAAAACCTTCGGACATCCCAAAACATATCGAGACGATATCCGATCGATTCGAAACCAGTCTTAAAATGTTCGTTACATCGAATACATTAAATCACATGTTGAAAACTTCCCCAAAAGAGCTGTCGCGCGCAGCCCAAAGTGGATGCGCGTGGGAGCCACGCGCTTGCTACAGTCGTCTTCAACCTTAGTTCAACCCGGTCTAAACCGGTTCGGTTCAGCCAAACCGGCGAGGGAGGTTCAACGTCTTTCCTTCTTCATTTTTTGTTCTTTTTCATTCCTTTCTACTTCTACAGGTTCCTCAAACTATTTCCTAGCTATTTATGTGATCTAGACACAACTTTGAGGGCTGTAAGTTACCTTCCAAGAAACCTGCAACTTTTGACTTGTTTCCTCTCGCTGTTTCCTCGTTTTCAACTAGCTCAGACCTCCATTTCAAGCCGAATGGCTTCCTAACATCGTCCATAACCTTTTTGTATTAATTAATTTGAAGTTCAAGAATCACAACGTCAATTGCCATTTTTGAATTCAAACTTACCTTTCACGGGTTCACAGCCACCGCTCACGGCAGGCCTTTCTTCCAATCTCCTCAGACTCGCATCACCTTTTTGATCACCATGTCATCGATTAGAACCATTAGTAGGGGGCCAAACTAAAAGCCTATTTTCAATTTCAAGAACAGGACTCACGGTCTTCACCTTATTTCTACCACCACCGTGCAGGACGGCGCTTGTAGAAGCATCACCACACTTCTCAGCATCTGGCCTCTCACTTCCCTTCACCAAGTTTCCTTCATTGATGAAGAATCAATGGGGTAATAGTTTCACAATATCCCCTGCTCTGTTTTTCTCTCACGGCCAAACTGTGCCACCAAAACGTCCAATTTTTTTAAAACTACCTAAGTCAGTTTCCCAAGCTTCCACAGACCTCCAAAGAAGGGACAAGTGTCCCAATCTGATTAAGCAACCATCCAAAGGCAACCACATGTCTACTGCCCATGAACTTCCGAACGTCATAACTTCCTCCTCGGATGTCGAAATCAGACGTGCCACCTGTCTATGAACTCGTGACGTCCCAAACTACGTCACGGTCATCGGTCAAAGTCCATTTGACCGCCCGAACTAAAAGTCAACATTTTTGCCCATTCTAGGGGCAAAATCGTCATTTCACACCGTCCGTCCGAAAGTATCCAACTAATCACCGGTTAACCTCACTAATCCGTCATTAATCACTAATCTAATCCCGATTTCTGGAACGGGTCATTACAGAGGTAGACCTTAATGATCTTTTTTCGACAAAAAAAAAACTCTAATTTGTCATGGTATCAGAGCCAAATTATTCACATGAGCAATACCTCTAGTAAAGAGATATGACTTATATGTTCAAAGAATTCAAATTAGCACAAATTTATGAAGGCACATAGAGGTAGACCTTAATGGTCTTTCTTTCAATCCTCATAAGTCACATTGAGGTAGACCTTAATGAAAGAAAGCACATAGAGGCAGACCTTAATGGTCTTTCTTTCAACCCTCGTAACTCACATAGAGGTAGACCTTAATAATCTTTCTTTCAACAAAAAAAAAAACTCTAATTTGTCATGGTATCATAGCCAAATTATTCACATGAGCAACACCTCTAGTACAGAGATATGACTTACACGTTCAATGAATTCAACTTAGTACAAATTTATGGAGGCACATAGAGGTAGACCTTAATGGTCTTTCTTTCAATCCTCATAACTCACATTGAGGTAGACCTTAATGAAAGAAAGCACATGGAGGTAGACCTTAATGAAAGAAAACACATGGAGGTAGACCTTAATGGTCTTCGTTTCAACCCTCATAACTCACATAGAGGTAGACTTTAATGATCTTTCTTTCTTATAAAAAAAACTCTAATTTTTCATGGTATCAGAGCCAAATTATTCACATGAGCAACACCTCTAGTAAAGAGATATGACATATATGTTCAAAGAATTCAAATTAGTACAAATTTATGGAGGCACATAGAGGTAGACCTTAATGGTCTTTCTTTCAATCCTCATAACTCACATTGAGGTAGACCTTAATGAAAGAATGCAAATGGAGGTAGACCTTAATGGTCTTTCTTTTAACCCTCATAACTCACATAAAGATAGACCTTAATGATCTTTCTTTCAACAAAACAAAAAAAACAACTAATTTGTCATGGTATCGAGACTGATCAAGAAGCGTATTTTAAATTATGTTATTTTTTTCTATTCACACTTTTGATATTTTTTATAACCCTCCAGTTCGTGGTACGAAAATCGGGAATGATCAAGAAGCGGAGGCACGAGTGGGAATGAGTACAACTATCTCTTGTCTGACAAGTGTTAAGGGTGTTATCAGGATTTCAGTGGACTTGTCAGATGGGAGTAGGACTAGGTGCAGTTATCAAAACATTTTTGGGACGGGTCCTGTCACATAGAGGTAGGCCTTAGTCATCTCTCTTTCAACCCTCATAAGTATTTGTTTCATAGGACAAGTGTGTATCTAATAGGCACTTCATATTTCTAGTAAAGGGATATAACTTTTATGTTCAAAGAATTAGTACAAGTTTATGAAGGAAAATAGAGGTAGACCTTAATGACCTCTCTTTCAACCCTCATAAGTATCCACTTTATAGGACGTGTGTTCATCCAATGGGCACTTCATATTTCTAGTAAAGGGATATGAATTTTCTATTCAAAGAATTCAAATTAGTACAAGTTTACGGAGGCACATAGAGGTAGACCTTAATGATCTCTCTTTTGACCCTCACAAGTATTCGTTTCATAGGACAAGTGTGCCCATACAATGGGCACTACATGTTTCTAGTAAAGAGATATGATTTATATGTTCAAAGAATTCAAATTAGTACAAATTTATGGACGCACGTAGAGGTAGACCTTAATGGTCTTTCTTTCAATCCTCATAACTCACATTGAGGTAGAGCTTCATGAAAGAAAGCACATAGAGGTAGATCTTAATAGTATTTCTTTCAACCCTCATAACTCACTTAAAGGTATACCTTAATGTTTTTTCTTTCGAAAAGAAAAAGAAAATCTAATTTTTCATGGTATCAGAGCCAAATTATTCACATGAGTAACCCCTCTAGTAAAGAGATATGACTTATATGTTCAAAGAAATCAAATTAGTACAAATTTATGGAGGCACATAGAGGTAGACCTTAATGGTCTTCCTTTCAATCCACATAACTCACATTGAGGTAGACCGCAATGAAAGAAAGCACATGGAGGTAGACCTTAATGATCTTTCTTTCAACCCTCATAACTTACGTAGAGATAGACCTTAATCATCTTTCTTTCTTCAAAAAAAAAAATCTAATTTGTCATGGTATCGAGACTGATCAAGAAACAGATTTTAAATGATGTTATTTTTGTCCACTCACACCTTTGATGTTTTTTATGATCTTTCAGATCATGGTACGAAGATCGGGACTGATCAAGAAGCGAAGGCACGAGTGGAAATTAGTACAACTATCTCTTCTCTGACAAGTGTTAAGGGTGTTATCGGGGCTTCAGTGGACTTGTCAGACGGGAGTAGGACTAGGTGCAGTTATCAAAACAATTTTGGGACGGGTCCTGTCACATAGAGGTAGGCCTTAGTGATCTCTCTTTCAACCCCTCATAAGTATCTGTTTCATAGGAGAAGTGTGTATCCAATAGGCACTTCATATTTCTAGTAAAGGGATATCACTTATGTTCAAAGAATTAGTACAAGTTTATGAAGGCAAATAGAGTTAGACCTTAATGATCTCTTTTTCAACCCTCGTATCCGTTTTATAGGACAAGTGTTCATCCAGTGGGCACTTCATATTTCTAGTAAAGGGATATGAATTTTATATTCAAAGAATTCAAATTAGTACAAGTTTACGGAGGCACATAGAGGTAGACCTTAGTGATCTCTCTTTCAACCCTCACAAGTATTCGTTTCATAGGACAAGTGTGCCCATACAATGGGCACTACATGTTTCTAGTAAAGAGATATGACTTACATGTTCAAAGAAGTCAAATTAGTACAAATTTATGAAGGCATATAGAGGTAGACCTTAATGGTCTTTCTTTCAATCCTCATAACTCACATTGAGGTAGACCTTAATGAAAGAAAGCACATAGAGGTAGACATTAATGGTCTTTCTTTCAACCCTCATAACTCACATAAAAGTAGACGTTAATGATCTTTCTTTCGAACAAAAAAAGCTCTAATTTGTCATGGTATCAGAGCCAAATTATTCACATGAGCAACACCTCTAGTAAAGAGATATGACTTATATGTTCAAAGAAATCAAATTAGTACAAATTTATGAAGGCACATAGAGGTAGACCTTAATGGTCTTTCTTTCAATCCTCATAATTCACATTGAGGTAGACCTTAATGAAAGAAAGCACATGGAGGTAAACCTTAATGGTCTTTCTTTCAACCCTCATAACTCACATAAAGATAGACCTTAATGATCTTTCTTTCTTCCGAAAAAAAAAACAAAACAAAAAAACTCTAATTTGTCATGGTATCAGAGCCAAATTATTCACATGAGCAACACGTCTAGTAAAGAGATATGACTTATATGTTCAAAGAATTCAAATTAGTAAAATTTATGAAGGCACATAGAGGTAGACCTTAATGGTCTTTCTTTCAATCCGCATAACTCACATTGAGGTAGACCTTAATGAAAAAATGCACATGGAGGTAGACCTTAATGAAAGAAAGCACATGGCGGTAGACCTTAATGGTCTTTCTTTCAACCCTCATAACTCACATAAAGATAGATCTTAGTGATCTTTCTTTCCTCCCAAAAGAAAAAATTCTAATTTGTGATGATATCAGAGCCAAGTTATTCACATGAGCAACACCTATCACACTTCATGTTACAACATAAAATAACATGATTCTGATAGCACAATATAATCTGAGTAAGCCACAACTTGTTGGCAATTAAAGGAAAAATTTCCAGTTTTAAACTAGTAAATGTTGCTTTCATTTTCCGATATGCGAGAATGTATAAATACCATTAACAATTGAACCTAAAGCATGAACTTGAATATTCCAGCTTAGTTTTTGCGGATCCATTGTTAGCTTTGTAAACAAATCAAACTAATTAGTTATTCTAAACATAAACGAACACCAGTCCACTATAAATAACTAAAAAATAAGAAGAATTCAGAACACGTGTGAGCCTGAATCAAGAGATGCATAGAGAGAAAATAAAGTGCGAATAATTCACATTTATATAGCCAATTAACTTATCAAAAATAAAACCAAATTCACGGTGTTCTGTTGTCAAAGACAAATAAGCCCTATGAGTTTGCAATACCAAAAACCTTTTAACATACATTTTTCACATATTTTCTTTTTCTTTTTCTTTTTCCATTCTCTACCAATGCATTCAAAGTTGGAAAACACTAGGTTGCGACTTTGTCATCCGGGCCTCGCCGTAGGGTTCATCGTTGTCCATCCGACGGTTGTTTCGGAAAGCTGCACAGCCAATGACATAGAAGATAACTAGGATGATCAAGACAACAATGTTTATGACAGATACCTTCCTCCAGCTCTTCCTGATGCTGGCAAGGACACCGGCTTTGCAAGAGTTGCATGAATAGCACAGTTGTGCTTGGTCATTGTTCCACAATGTGCAGTCAGGGTTGGTTCCCACGAAACCACCTCCGACGGTCCAGGTCGTCTCGTTGACGTAGGAGTAGCCACATTCGGTAGGGGGTTTGCAGCACCCAGACTATAAAATCAAATGGGAACAAAAATATTTGGATTCTCAGTCAACATATGGATACAAATATAAGGGAAAACCAAAGGGTATAATCGCATAAATGTTTTAAAGTAAACATGAGACAATATGAACGAACAAATTTTTCACATTGATAAAGTCGATTAACTTTCAGAACATAAATGGTACTCCAATCTTGGAGCAACCCAAGAATAAGCATGAAAATATAAGAAAAAATTCAACAAAGAGTGACTGAGGAAACGGGTGAGGGTGACTGAGAAACAAATAAAGGTTGAATAATACGTAAAAAGTTTCATTTGTTTCGATCATTTTATTTCTCTCCAAGTGATTTTAAATTGGATGGTCCAACATGTGAAGAAAGCATGGAGCATATGGTGAGGCCACGCATGCATCATTAATATCTGGAAGACTGGAACATGCTGTATTGAGATTTTTTTTGGTGTATGCAGCAATAAGGTATAGAATAATGGACAGAGAAAACTACAAAAGAATGTGGGAAAGGAGGGAGAAATTTAGGTCAATTCCAAGCTGTATCGATCATCATTTTCTATCTCTAAATAAGGGACCAGACAAAACTGAGAAAGAGATATTCCACCTAAAAGAAATTATGCTGGGATGATAAAGCAGAAAAGACCACCCCAACACTCAGAAAAGGAGAAGGGAACATGTAAGTAACAATTCTTTCTAAAATCTTTTGAGGATCTTCCACTTTCTACGTTGTATTTGGATTTTTCAATGAATAAATTTTATGTTTTTAATTTAAATAATTGAAAAAAAAAAATCAAAGCTCATCAATCTTTAGAAATTCAGTAAATTATAGAATTTTTACGGATGAAGAGAGTTTGTCGACTAAGAAATTAATGTTATAGAAAGTATGAACCCTACCAATGGGTTCCTGTGTTTTTTATGGGTGTGGGGTTAGGTTGTATATATCTTGTAACAATAAACATCGTCTCTTCCAAAATTTTAAAAACAACTACGTACTCAAATTATATTCATATTGGAGACATAATTATTTATTGAAATTAGAAATGTCCAATGTCCTGATTAAGGTCGCCGCCCTATTGTAGTATTGTAGTCCAATGTGCATTACATCAGTGTCAAAACTTTCATGTTTTACTGACTTGTTTATTACATTCAAAATTAATTCATTATCTGGCTTTACAGGAACAATGTTACTCTCTTT